>JAVTVY010029689.1:0-12603 GCA_036873755.1 Hanleya hanleyi | reverse complement strand
GGAATAAATACCAAAACGGTTTGCCATAGAAAACGACTGGGAATTCATTTGGATAAAGAATAATGGTCACTGTCTTGATGACATCTTCGAAAACTGTTGACCGCTTCTCTCTTGTAGGAAACCCTGATGTGTTTCTATTGTTTTTTTTATTTTAAACACATAGGGAATTGGTGCTAACTGTCATAGGAATATGACTTTCGATTATTGACGCGAGAATTCTTTCTTGGGCGACGGCTGAATACTGACTGTCGGATCTGACGCTTATTATTGTACGAGATAATGTTGGTGTCGATTACCTGTCTTGCCTACATGGAAGCTGTTCTAGTTCAATTGGCTTATATTCGGTCCATTACCACCACAGTAAGTGTCTGACTAGACAAAGTCTTAGAATTCTAATTCCGACTTTCAAACGTGTTACCCTTAATCACATCAAGTATTTACCGATATCCATTATGGACAAACGACGTGATCGACATCACCACACGAACCTCACATTATCACAGACAGAGCAATTATTCCCTCGTTATGATTTCTTGTAAGAACGGGGCATTTGTGCTTTAACTATAGACAACGCAATCACTGTGTGTCACGTATAGCTCATTGCATAACTACAACAGAAAAGAAGAAAAGTGACAACGAACGTGACGGCGACCACCCATTCTCTACAGACCTTCACTTCTCTTTTGTAAAACTTTATGGAGGTCTGAAATACCCGGCCCGATTTGACTCTGCCTTATTAATACAATGTAGGATTGATTAAAGAATAAGTCTTTTAGCTTACTCACTTTCATGGAACAGTTGTACCTTTGATTAACCCCCATGATTTGAATAATATAGCAATCCTAGAATAATGTGAGGTGAATTCTCCCACTATCAAACTAATGCGGTGAATTCGGGTGCCAAGAGGCGCTTAAGATCTGTATTAAAAGAAAATATTTTCTGAACGACGTCTGAATATTGAATGATGGATTTGTAATTATGTGGATGTCTATTTTGTATATAATGGTGAATGTTATAGTTGACAGTGCAAAGAGACGAACATGTGACGAGGAAGCTGCCAGTGATCTGAGGTTCGAAGAAATCTTACCCGGAAGTGTTCGTATCCCTCGCATCCAGCCAGTGTTCTTAAAAAAAAATCCCTCCGAGTTCATAACGAGTAAACCTTATTCGCACGATTAGCGTCGAAATCCAGGCAGACGTAAAATATAACAAGTCTAATTGGCACTATTAAATTACGTCATTAAATTTCAGGTTCAGGGAGTTGCTGGTGGCCGTTGATCTTTAGCCATCAATCATGGTATCCGACATATCGCCTCCTACTATTGCATCCACTCATAAAATAGTTGGTGTTCAATTGTTAACCTTTTGAACTCAGTATTATTCTTTTTTCCATAGGCCTAAGGTATTCCTAAAGTTTGATCGCAATCCACAATCTTGGACTCGAGTAAGACCATGGACAATGTTGTCAATGATTTTCTGGGTTTTTGTTGAGAAGTGAGCGGGATTGGACAGTGTGAAGTTGATCTTTCATCGGTTTGACCTTTGACCGGTTTGACCTTTGACAATTTCAGTACCATGGCATAGCGTCTTTCATTTATCCACTCAAACAATTCACTTAAAATACAATTTTGTTCACGGTGACCTTGACTTTGACCTACTGAGCTCAATTTTGGTGCGCCACATTTGCGTGACCCGTAGTTATCCTGGTAATTTGAGTGAAATTAGTCGTTTGTTGACAAGATAAGGAACTGAATATATTACCGAATGTCGGGTGAAGGAGAAGGGAGACAATTAGAATGTGCGGTCCATTGGACCTGACCAGCTGTAACTAACGTAGTCCAAATATAAAATATAACCCTTCCTATATTCTGACAAGAGAGAAGCGGTCAACATGTCCGTCCCTGGAATATTGGAAATGTTTTATCCACGTGCTCATAAACTGTTTCTCTTTTACACTGTGCTCGCTGCTATGTAAAGATGTCTCTCTTATAGTCTCAAACTGTACTCACCAGTCTTTATATAAGACATTGGTTTTCATTATATCTTACATCTGTCACTATCTTGAAAGCTTGTAAAAGTTTTGTATGTCGTCATATTTATTGTTGGATTGGTCTGATCATTCCATACCAAAATCTGTGGAATTCCAGCAAAAAACGCAAAAAAGCAACAACAACAACAACAACAACAACAACAACAGGAGTATTGTACGATGGCGATTTCCAGCTGTACCAAAGGGAAAACCATGTTTCGCATATCAAAATCGAGGTCAATATCAAAGGTCACGGTGGTCCAAAATTCATGAAAAATTGTTTGTTTTTTGCGTGAAAATTAAAGTGGATAGATTAGAGGGAGAAGATGTGTCACTTACCAAAATCGATGTCGGTTCCAAAAATCTGAAAATCAGGAAATCATTCATTGTGAGTGGATACATTAGAGGGAGATATATATATATGACACCGTACACCGAAAGTTCAAGTTCAAGTTCAAGGTTGAAAAAAATCGTTCTTGATAGAAATGGCGGAGGTGTCATGTACCATTGTTGAGGTCAAGGTTTCAAAATCAAGGTCACTGTGGCCCAAAAATTAGAAAGTCATTGAAAATTGCAATTTTACGAGAGTGCAAACATTGGGGTGATGTGATAGTGAGGGTTACATCGCCCGAATATCAGAAAATAGCTACAAATCTTCATTTGGTGTTATAACTCTAATTCAGAGCTGTGGAATCTAATCGAATTTCATGTATATGATTAAGTCGAGTTTTATGCTGTGCATTGTGTCTAAAAACCGTTGCATACACCTTTGGATACATTAAGAGGAACGATCCAGCCGTTTTTTTTGAGGTCAAATGTTTAAGGCTTACTGAAATCCCATTTTTTTTGGAAAAGCTTCTCGTTGCGCTCAAAAGTTTTAATCTGTTGCATGTTGTGCGGGCGTATGTGAAAGTCATTTTGTTGGCTCTTGTTATCCATAGACCCTGTCTAGCGGGCCAGACTGTCTGATCCTAATTGAAATTTACCTGCACCATGGTACATGTACTCTCTTCAGCGAATTACTTCGATAGAAGGGAATTATCGCACATTGTGCAAGTTTAATCGTCTGATTCAAATCTTAGGGGGATTATTTTTGGATATATTTTTTTTGGCATTCAGCAGAAATGAGTCCACCTGGAACTTCATTTGCTGATAGCGTATTGGGCACATGACACGTTGTTTGGATGATCTCACATACAAAGCCTATTTTTCTTAGCTGAATACTAAGAAAGTTCGATAGTATAGCCTGAGGCAATCAATCGACTTAAAATCACGGTAAATTTTTCCACCACAGGAACACTGCTCCATAGACAACGGGTGGCCGCCGCCATGTTTTCGTTCACTCTATTTCCTTTTTGTTGCAACTAATAAACAAAGAACATTATGCAAGAAGTTTCCTTTGAAAGACAGTGATGACTACTTGAAGCACAAATTGTCCATGCTTATCGAAATCACAATAAGGAAATAGTTGGGCTTTCAGCGTTAACGTGAGGATTGTGAGGTAAAGCCTCAATCACGACGTTTGTCCCGGAGGGTTAGATATTAGCCAACACATGATGAGATCATGGCTAACTGCAGATTTGATTGATGAAGATTTATATATGTACCAGGATAGGATGTTGTCTAGACACTCACTTCCTGCGATGGTAATCGATCGAACAGACCAATTGAACTTATATAATTTGCCACTGACTCCACATGAACAGCTACAATAAAACACAGCTGAGATACAAACATCACAAGGATCATTTTTGGTTCTTGTTATGTTTTTAGATAGCAGTCAGGATATTAGCCTACTCCGGCGTCATTTTCCACCATCATTATAGGCGGCGTTTAATTATTGGTGGTAAGCATAGGACGTTCGGCGTCAGGGTATAGGAATGACCAACAAACGTGCCCAAAGAAGCATGTTCAATTTTCATTGGACTATTCAAAATATTGAATATTTCGAATATTGAAAATCGACATCGATCATTTCGTATTTAGACATGGAATTTGTCCATACTACGATATAGCGTGGTAAATTCAAACATGTGTTGGGGTAGTCTGCATTGTGCACACGGTTTTGCCCATATATGCATACATTGTCTTCGCTAAGCGTGTTTCAGAATGGTTCTGCAATAACAGACAGAGTAAGGGAATAGAAGAGAGAGTTTTGTCTGATATTCACCGGCATGTTGATCAAGTTGTTGCTGAAACGGAACATTAATAAATTGTTACCCTATACCTTCCGGTAAACGATGTTCCTTTTTATCAGGAAAATTTCTCTTTCCGGAGTTGCAAAACAGGAATTGTTTTTACAATGTTATTAGACATAGTCGGATATATATTTTCCTAATGGAAATTCTGTACTTCTACACAGTTATCACACTGTCAGCTCCGAAGTTCCCTAGCTGAAAAAACTCACCCAAGTTATGATATTAAACATGACTAGATTACATCTTCGATGGAGTTTCAACTCATACTTAACTGACGAGAGTACATAAGAGAGATCGTCTTCGTTGGATTTATTTAGAGATTTATGCTCAAACTATATCATGGGCTAGAGTATCTAGCAAATTATTAACTCCCCATTTAGAGATTTATGCTCAAACTATATCATGGGCTAGAGTATCTAGCAAATTATTAACTCCCCATTTAGAGATATATGCTCAAACTATATCATGGGCTAGAGTATCTAGCAAATTATTAACTCCCCGTTACCACATCCAGTTGAGTCGAACCACATACTCGTGATTTGAGAAGTTTACCCTATTTCTTCTAGTTGATTAAATGACAAAAGTTAACTTTAGGCATCAGCAGAGAGAAATTGTGTATCGGGTTAGCCGCAGTAATGTGCATATACTGTTATAAATCACGCCGTAAATTCACAGTTAAAAGTACTGGCAGAAAAGGTGCCAGTACATTCAACTGTAAAATTACGTCGCACCGTATTTTACAATTACCGCTTTTTAACAGGCTTTTAACTGTAAAATGTTGCACCGTAATTTATAATTACCGTTTATTTACAGGCATTCAACTGTAAATTAGGTTGCATGTAATGTACAATTACCGTTTTTTAAACATCCTTCAAACTGGCACATTTGTCTACAATTATCGGTTCGGCCGCAACGCAGGTCACTGGAAGGCCGAAATGGCCATTGCTCTTTCGCGTATTTCAGCTCTTCGTGTTTACATAATCACGAAGGAATCTGTGGAATTATTACACGAATAGTGGGACACAACTGCAAGTCAGATAAAATCAAACCCAAACCGTATTACAGACCGAAAGTTAAAGTTAGCCGCTGCGTTCGTTCCAGTGCGTGTTCTGATAATGCTCTGAATGTTGTATCCTACAACGCAGGTGTCGGATGTTTCCTGCAAATGAGCGTTTCGTGTGCAAAGATATCAACCTCCTTTCAGAAGAAACTGGAATTTTATGTTACGTGTGTGCGAAGTTTACCCATTTCAGCTGATGTCAACTGAAATATCACAGATCAATGTACAGATTAATGTGTTTACGATTAAATGTACTGTAAACTCCAACATACATTTACTGTGAAATAACGGTAATTTATAACAGTGTTATACCAGACGTTCGGCGATATTGTCGTCACTTCATGGGAGTAACCTTCCAGGACATAACTGAGTATATAAACAATTGGATCTTGAATTCCAGTGAAGACAAGAAAGGACCTTGTATCTTTAGATGGGTAAATGGCCCCAGGTCAGGTGGAATGCAGAAGTACAAAAATAAAATACTTCCACTCCAGGAAATTGTTCAATTGGCATAAATTACAATATTATATTGTATACTCAGAAAAATTTCAAGGCACTGGATCTCATCATTCTCGAGAAACAGGGCCGTAAAGTAGTGCATTTGTGCAAAATAGTTGATTCTGAAGTGAAAACAATTCCTATTGTTCTCTGTAAACACATGAAGATAAACGATAACCAGAACCAGATTTGATCTACGACTACATATTGGACCAGCAAGTATGCTGTATCAAGCTGGTTCTGGTTATCGTTTATCTTCATATGTTTATAGAAAGAAATATGAGGTGTTTTCGCCTCAAAATTGGCGATTTTGCACGAATGCACTACCTCACAGCCCTGTTAATCGAGAATGATGAAACTCAGCGCCTTTTCTTGCAATTTCTTTTATATGTAATATTTAATATTTTGCACTTCCACCGCACCTGTTCTGGGGCCATTTACCCATCTAAAAATACCTGGTCCTTTGTTAGACACAGCTACATACCTACACCATATATCGCTCAGCCTCCCTCGTTCTCTCGCCAGTTGGAACTTCATCCATGCTCACATGTCAAATCTGATTTTTTTTTCACACTGAAATATCAGCCTCGAAAAAATTCAGTTGTATAAAATAGAAATATGATTGATCAAAAAGTGCTGCCCGTCCTATTTTGGAATTGTTGTGGCATTGGTAGAGAGGATTTTCCCTTTGAGCAAAAATATAATACTTCAGCCCAAAATTGTATTCTTACATACTCCGTGAAATTTGATTAGTTGGAAGAACCAAGAATGGTTTTGGTAGAGCAAATCCTCCCTATAAATTCCGCTAAACTACCAAAATAGGCTAGGGAACACATTTTCATGAATCGTAAATCCATCCGTATGCAATTGCAGTTCGCAATATTTTCGAGATTGACATTTCAGTATGTAAACTTCAAGAAACGTATGGTTTGGCAGGTTTTGCATAGGATATCGTTTCGTAGGGTATCCAGCTGATGAAGCTCATGCGCTAATTAGAAGTTGTATGTGAGATCTATACTTCATCTTCAGAACCTTGGAAGTAAAAATATTTCAATACATCAGCAATGCAAAGGAATTGTGCATGTGTATATAGAAATGCGAGATTTCCAACGAATATGGTGGCACTGGGACAATGGGACGAAAGGAATCAAGAACAAATTCCAAGCTGGCAAAAGCTCCAAACCATTTAATAACACCCTGGTCTCATTCAATCCAAACAATATATTCAATGATGAATATTTATATAAAGAAATCATTTATTTAGAAGGGAACTGCCCTATTGTTAAGTTGTACTTTTCCTATTTAGAGCGTTTAGGCTATTTGAACACTATTTAAACAAAGCACTGAAAACATTGAATCACCCATTGCCACTTTCAATGAACGCATAAACAATAGTACGCACCCAATCAATCAGGAATCGTTCATACAAATCTATACCAGTCCAGTTTGTACAACGAACAGAGCAATTGAAAATCTTAACTTGTTACCCGCCATTACATATATGTAATTTGTGTTGTTACCTATATTGCTTATATACACATATACAATGTGATAAAACTTTTATTTACTATAGAATGCCTTTTTAATTTGTATTAATTGATGGTTTGAGGCTTTTGTCCGTAGGGGCTTTTGCCCGGCCCCCAGATGAAAGATCGGGTCACTACATATACACTAGCGAAAAACCAGCTCTACGGCCGAACACGACAGTTCAGTGTTAGTTCAGTGTCAGTATTTTAATCACTAATCTTTCTGAACCGTTTTGCCAAGAAATACGATCACGGATTTACCGTGATAGCATCACCAGGGAAACACATTTTGTATTCGTTGTATCTCTTTGTACAGGATGTTCTTTCGGTAGGAAATATACATGTGGTTCAGCCTGTTCCAGCCTAGTCCCCATTTTGAACATGCCAGATTATGTTCAACAGTTCTTGCTTCTCTGAGAAGTGTTCACTGTGATTCTTATTATTATTGGTGCTAATGCCGTTATACGAATTAGGATTAATTAGATTATGGACGCAGAAATTCTCTATTGGACGACGTCTGACTAAACGCATGTATTCACAATCAGACTATGTATAAATCACCTACATGTATGTCCTGTCTTTTCGCAATTGGTCCTAAGAATGTTTTATTTAATGAATGAAACACAGGTGTATTCGTGGGGGAGAGGGAGTGACACTCACTTAAAAGAAGAGTGGCCATCGAGTTTTGCGAAAGCGGACTGAACACCGGCACGTAGTGATAGTTTTATAAATAATTTGTCTATGCACTCTCAAATTGATTGATGGAGGGAGGGAAAGTCTCTAACGTCTAGCAATATCATTTAAAAATTACGGAAGGTCGATACTTTTTCGTTCAGTATATATGGGTTTTTAAGTATCCTAGCAAACATACACAGTGTTCATTCCTTTTCGAACCCAATCGCAGCAAGCAAAACATTCGTCGGCTCTCTTTCCACATAAACGGAATATCATGAAGTATTGAAATTGCCTATTATATGGGTCAGTAATGATGAGGTTATGGACCGATGGTTCCTATAAATTTCATCTGCCTCCTTCTCCAGACACTATTCTCCTTAATTGCTTAGATCATGTGGGTCAGTGACGATGAATTTATGGGCCGATAGTTTCCATAAACAGCTTGTGGGACATAGAACCAACCTAGGATGTACATATGATTGTGTTTGGATCGGCCAGCAGACACGCGCGAAAGTTTTCTACTGTCCAGTAACAAAAGCAATGTCCGAAACGGTAATGCAAACCCGGGAATCAAAGTCGAGATCACAGATCGTCACTATCCTGATATGACGATAATCTGCCAGTCTTCTTCAAGAATACAACAGTCACTCATTTTGACAAGAGGACATTATAAGGCTAAACATAGATACAATTGTGTGGGTGGGGGCGGGGTGGGAAGGAGAGGGGGCATTATTCCGACCTGATTAATTTTTTCGACGTATCTCTGTAACGATTGATTGAAATTGTAGTTTAAGGGCCGCTTCCCATACGGATTTCGCGGCCCATCAACTCAATGTTTTATTTAAATTTCACGGTACATTTCTTTGTTAATTTGAGATCTTTTGCAGCGCTAGATATTAAAATAAATAATTAAATAATGAATAACAATAACAATGAGGAAATATAAATACTAGTAGAGAAGAGTCGCTATGTACAAGTCGTTAAGTCTGTAATTGGTTTTTATACTGGAAAATATTTATTATAATCGCGTTGGTGATTCCTTTGTCTCGGTACCCCAATAGTACGCACAAAGCCGTCCAGAAAAAACTGGGAGAACCAGGGCGTTTTCAGGATTCGTCGAGACGACTTCCCTAACGACGCCCTTGGGAACAGGGTGGGTCCTTCCAGAAATCTGTGCCTGTAACAATTGCTTGGAGTGTGTAGTGGGGTACAGAACGGCAGGTCTACGTCCTATATTACGTGAAAGTCAAAGGATCATATTCTGTGTTGAGGTGTCCGTTCGGTAACATTTAAGTGGTAGCGTGTCCGGTGTGGTCTAGGGTCGAGTATTCTGGTTCTGGGTGTTCTTGCTATGCGGCGTTGTCACTCAAGGCGCTGTAGGTATTCTTGTAATCGTCATCCGTCTTCTGTTTCAGGTCTTGTCCAACTCGTCTGTGGTCTTCGGTGTGCCTGTATCATATGAAATAGAAGGCTTGTAGTCATTCTTGTTTTCTATTGTTTTTCGATGCAATAATTTGATATATCTTCCTCCCAACAACAGGCACGCCCCGAATGTCAGTCACATAATATGAATAGCAATATATAATTAAGACAGCAAATAGATAAACAAATGAATAAATAACTAAACATTTCGATAGATTCAGTACTAGGTGAATACACAAATAAACGGCACTGTATTATTTCTGTATACATTATCGTTTGATGGCCATAAGGAATTTGTAGGACAATGAGATAGACGGCCCTCAATATCAAGGTAACTCCGCCATCACCATTTCCTATATTTTATGCCGAATACCGCTCGCTATATGCGATTTGGCCGTGCTAATGTTGTCATGAATTCAATTAGATTTCGCCATCGTTTGTTTTGTAGGACAGTGGAACAGACGGCCCTCAATATCAAGGTAACTCCGTTGTTGCCATGCCTATTTTATTTCTAAATGTGTCTTTGACATTTTGGCCGGATGTTATGTATGGATAGTTTATTATGGCCATAATGTTTTGTATGGCTATGGTGCACACGGCCCTCAATATCAAGGTATCTCCGATGCAACCATACCATTTGTTTAAGTCAGAAGAATGATTTGGCCTCTATCAAATCGTGGCATAGTACTTGGTGTACTAGTAGTTGATTATGTGGAAAAAAAGAAAAAAAAAAAATGCTGACTACGCATGTACGGCGGTAGTATTATATACTGGAGTAATAACCAGCAGTTTTGATAAAATTTATCAAGGACTTGAATACCTGATTTCTAATGGGGGCTTAGGGTTTAATAACGCTGGTAATGTTAAGGGAGTGTTGAATATTTTTAATTCGTTTCTAAGTGCCACACGTTGTTGGTTGTGGATTGGGCATTCAAGTAGCACGTGTTCTATTGTTTCTTCTACATTGTTGCATGCGGTACAGAGTGGTGAGGTGTTTTTCAGAAGCATGGACAGATGTGATTTAAGTCCGGTTTTGCCTAGTCTTAATCTGGTGATTATGCGGTCATCTCGTTTATTGTCTAACTGGAGTCCCTGGGCTTGTCTTTTATCTCCATCAAGGATCTTATGTAACCACCGTCCACGTTCTTCTTCGTTCCATTCCTTTTGCCACTTGCTATCTATTTTGCGTCTAATGATAGTGTTGAGTTCTTTATATCCTAATCCTATTGGCACATCGTGTGTAGTTTTAGCAAGACTGTCTTTGGCAGTTTTGTCGGCTGCTTCGTTACCTCTGATGTTGACATGCGCGGGGACCCATGCTAAGATGGCGTCTATTCCCTCGTTGTGTATTTGTGTACATATACATTCTATTTTGTGTATGAGATCAGGTCTACTGTCAGATATAGAATTTTTGATTGATGTGAGTCCACTAAGGGAGTCACTGAGTATCACCGCACTGATTGGTTTGTGCTCGATGATCCATTCGAGAGCCTTAATTATAGCAATCAGTTCACTAGTGTATACAGACATATTGTCTGGTAGTTTAAAACCATTTTGTATGTTGAGCTCAGGTATAACAAAAGCTGATCCTGTGTTATTACTTGTGTTTTTCGATCCGTCTGTATAGATTTTTAAGTAATTTTTCCAGTTTTGGTTGATATATTCAAGGGTGGTGGCTCTTATAAAGTCTGGGTTGTCCTTCTTTGTGAGGTAGTCGTGAATACTTGTGTCCACGTGGGGCGACTCTAATTCCCAGGGTGGTGTAATGATTTTGTCTGTGTCGCAGATGTGTGCGATGGGAATTTCGTGCTCTTGGAATAGGTTATTTACGGTATAGCCGAGGGGGGCGGAGTCTTTTTCCCAGTTTTTCTTTAAATATTCATATTCACTGTTTTCTTCAAACATTTTGTGGCATGGGTGATTATCGCCCTTAGCTCTAGTTTTTCCTGCATATTTCAGGGACAGTTCCTCTCGTCTTAAACGAAGAGGTTTCTCATTGGTTTCTATTTGAAGACTACATAAGGCGGTTCCCTTGAAGGCTCCAGTAGCTATTTTTAGAGCAGAATATTGGATGCTGTCTATTCTTTTTAGTTGTGTCTTACATGCTGATTGGTATGCGATGGACCCGTAATCTATTTTTGACCTGATTAAGGTTTGGTATAATTTTATCAGACTATATTTACTCGCTCCCCAGTTTGTCCCAGACACACACCTCATGAGGTTCAGGTCTTTATTGCACCGAAGGACTAGTTCGTCGATGTGGTCTTTCCACGTGAGTTTTCTGTCAAAGATCATACCTAGGTATTTAACACTATTTCTGAATTCAATTTTCTGACCTCCTAGTGTTAGGTTAACGTCAATGTGTTTATTGTTTGAAAATATAATGCCCGTTGTTTTTAGGGCGGAAAATTTGAAGCCCCATTTATCCGCCCAGCCGCTAATTGTATCTAGTGTATTTTGCATTATACCTGTCAATTTTTTTATGGAACGTGCGGTTTTCCAGAGGGCAGAATCGTCAGCAAATAGAGACTGTTCTACTTCTGGGTGTTTGGTGTCAATTTCATTGGCTAGGCCATTGATGAGGATGTTAAAAAGGGTGGGGCTTATGACGCTTCCCTGAGGGGTACCGTTGTCTAATTCATGGTCGGTGGATAGGGTGTTTCCTATGCGAACTTTAAAATTTCTATTGTTTAGGAAGTTTTTTATCCAGTGTTGCATTCTCCCCTTAATTCCAAGTTTGCTTAATTGAATAATTATGCCGTCCTGCCATACAAGGTCAAATGCTTTTTCTATGTCTAGGAAGATACCTAATGTGTACTGATGTTTGGCATTCCCCTTTTTTATTGAGTGTTGTAACCTGGCTATATGGTCTAATGTACTCCTGTTCTTACGAAAGCCGCTTTGGGTTTTGTTTAATAAGTTATTGTTTTCCATATGAAATTCCAGTCTATTTTTTACCATGGTTTCCATTATTTTGCATAGATTTGAAGTGAGAGAAATTGGGCGGTAAGAATTGCTGTCTGATGGATCTTTACCTGGTTTTGGGATTGGAATAACGATTGATGTTTTCCATTTACTTGGAAGTTGTTTGGTCTGCCAGCTGACATTAATTAGTTTCAAAATTAGTTTCTGTGTTTTATTTGGTAGGTGTTTAAGGATCGTGTATCCTAGTTTGTCTTCACCAGGTGAGCTCTC
>JAVTVY010029688.1:0-12273 GCA_036873755.1 Hanleya hanleyi | reverse complement strand
ACCTCCGTCGAGGCAACAGGGTCCGTAGCGTAATACATCACTGAATAACATACGGCCGGATGCCAAGCTCAATTTTCCATTTGTTGGACGTTAGCTTCATCAATGGTAATTAATCTGGGATTGAGGGTTCCTCAGACAGGGATGTGAAAGTCACATTCCCAGCAAATAATTTTTGTTTGATTTGACGTGCTTGAAATATTGGGGTATGGAATAGAGTATATTGATGGAAAACCTGGAAAAGTGCTTGAGACATTAGGCCCATCCCACCCACACCTCCCCATGAGAGGATCCCCTCACCCAAATCAACACGTTAGCGACAGAAATGAGACCCTGTGTGCCTAATTGTACCAACTTGCTTGTGATTTTGTGCTATAGGCCCAACACAGCAACACTTCATATTTTGTATGTGTACAGTATAGCATCATCATTGATGAGAGAATGCTCTTCAAAACACACCTGATTTTACTGACACTTCGTTCTGATCTGTCTCAACATCATATGATGAGGATTCAATGCGCTCGGTATAATTTTGTATACTGGTGTTACAGGTCACCTTCGCCTTCACCTTACTGTATCAGTGACCATGGACTTGTACATGTATCACATTCACATTGAATGGTGATGGCTGGTGAGAATATTGCCCCTATGGAACAAATGACTGGATTCCACGCAGCAAATATTTATTGTGTAACACAGTTTGAAGAAAATTAATTGTATAAACATTCCAAGCCTCATTGAACACAAGCCGCACCATACTTGATATGAATATAACGCGCGTACATTAGCTCGCTTGGACGTCGCTTAGTTAAATATGGACAGACTCACAAAAATCTCAAAATTTTCAAAAGCCACAAAAATGCCCTCAGCTTGTACAGAGTAAGTAAAAATACTTATGTACAACTTGATGTTTAGAAATGACTGTGTTGAGCGGTTCTATTCCCAACTTCTCTTTTATTCTATGTAATAGAGGACAGGGTTTAATTGGTAAATAATTAAAAACTGTATTAACTCGGCTTCACATTTTAGAGAATGACTTTAATTGAGCCAAAGATGAAAGAGAAATACACTTATAAAAAAATCTATTTAAAAAAATATCTGTATATATGTTTATATTAATTTCCATAATTTATTGAAAAAACTATACGTAGACTTCGACCACCCAATATCACACAGGCCAGGCAACTGTGAGAACAAGTGAAAGATACCCATCGAGTTGAGCGGATTTGCAGATAAACAACAACAAAAATTGCACTTTGTGCCTCACGAGGCCCTTCTCCATAGAGTGCATGCCAGTTATTTTTCTAGACTACAACAACAACAGTTTTTGCCTGTATCACAGTTCGAGCTTCCGATGACCCTTCAACCTTACCCAGACGACGGATAATTTTTGACAGATTGTCCGGCTAGGTTGTTGATCGGATTCACAAATCATGAATTCCACCGTGACGGAATCACCGTTGGGAAGACTTTTTCTTTATTCAAAGTCATGTACTCGGAAGTTCCGTGGTCATACCTATGTAGTTTCAAGTTTAGTTTGCTATTCTATATGACATCTGTTTACGGATCCATGAAAAATCTACAGATGATCCAGCATTTTCAGTAAATCATGCTTCGAAATGTTCGTGACGGAATCACCTGAAACGGACATGGCTCTTGACTAGTGTTGCTTGTCTATTTTTTTGCTGCTCTGTTTCAATCTGACTATTCTTATATGACATCTCTTACTAACATACAGTACCCAAGGATGATAAGATTTTTTTCATCGTGAGAAAAACGCGACTGGATCATCCCAGGGGTTAAATCTAGTCCGTGACGGAATCGACAAAAAGTCGTGATGGAATCACGAGTGCGCTTTTTAAATCTTATCGGTAAAAGTGCTTTATTAATTACACATTTTCTTCAAAAAAATATTCCTAGAGTGAATTTATCTCTTCTACTTAGAAAATGCATATCTTTTCTGCAGATGTTCAAAATAGTATAGTTTTCAGTAAAGTGCAATTTTTCTTCTTTGACAATTTAGAATTTCCCCGAGTTTTTCATGTTAAAAAATTGCGGGAAAAATATTTCGCTATTAAAACACATCTTCTCTATTATTGGCTTGTTCCCGGGGATCATAGGAAGCGAATAGAACAAACAGCATGCTAATATAGGGTCTACGACAGAATGTGAGGTGAATTTTATGCGAAAAAGGGCTGTTTAGCAATGTCCGCTTTTCCGTGGAATTCATGAGCGCACGATTGAAGTATCATGGGAAGATATATATTTCCAGTCGCTATCTCCCCCCCCATCTTCAAACAAAAGGAAAAGAAAAAGCCGAGAGAGCGCCTCGTGAGGCAGACTTATTTTTCCAGACTACAACAACAACAGTTTTTGCCTGTATCACAGTTCGAGCTTCCGATGACCCTTCAACCTTACCCAGACGACGGATAATTTTTGACAGATTATCCGGCTAGGTTGTTGATCGGATTCACAGATAACGATTGAAGCATGGGAATATATATTTTTTCAGTCGCTATCTCCCCCCCCCCAAACTAAAAAAAAAGAAAAGAAAAAGCCGAGAGAGTTCTTCGGAGTTTTACGTTTTTGACCTCTGACTTTGAATTTGACTTCTCACTTCCGACTCGCATCCTGGTGAATGACAC
Organism: Hanleya hanleyi; assembly: GCA_036873755.1. Classification (NCBI taxonomy): domain Eukaryota; kingdom Metazoa; phylum Mollusca; class Polyplacophora; order Lepidopleurida; family Hanleyidae; genus Hanleya; species Hanleya hanleyi. The sequence continues at coordinate 9,631 of JAVTVY010029688.1, read as the reverse complement.
TCGTCCTTTATCTTTTTGCCGATTCAGAGATTCTCGAGGAAGTTTCCAATTATACTATCTGGAATGCGAGTTTTTCTTTCGTGAAAATTTACTTTTTATGATAGCGCAGGTTTGTCTTTACCTCGCATACCGGCCATCTGTACCAACGCGAAGCTATAAGTACATGTACACGCGCGAATTTAGTACCCTCGAATAAAGAGACCCGGTGGAAGCGCTGCAAAGGATGCACACCTTTTGTGACGTAAGCATTCATTTGTGTCCAGAAACTTTTCATTTCGTCGGGAACCATTGCAATCCCTATTGGAAATCACACGAGTCGTGGGTTCCCCATATGACAATTATTTGGCGGGAGATTTCACGTTGCTCTCCTAGACCTCCGTCTGATCGACGGAGGTAAAAATGAACATCTCCAATTCTGAATAAGCCAGTAGCGAAGCTATGATTGGACATGATGTACGTTGATGAGTCCATCCTTCCCACAGCGCATGCTCCATTTCACAGGCTCCTTTACCATCCCTGCCTCCAATAGCGGAAGTTGACCTTTACTACGTTGCAATGACGTATAGGGAAAAACCCACGTACGCACGGTTCAGTTTCAATCCGGCCGAATAACTCCTTCAGTTTTGCACATGAGCGAACTACATTTCATATGCTCTGTACAGATAAACAGAGAAAATAATCTCCAGATAATTCCTTTTTAACGCTAGATCAACAGAGATTATGCGGACTTGAAAAGTAATCGAAATGTTCGGCAAACATCTATTTCACTATATATGATGTCACATCCGGCGATGTGCGCGTTGGCCCGGAATCCAGTCCAAAATTTTGACTGGTGGCTGGGGTATTATTAGACCCCCAGCGAGGTGGTTGTGATGAATCAAAACTGAGTATAATATCAATCACTTACCGAATTACATCTGTCAATATCGAAGGCACCACACAGGGAGATTTTGCAAGAAATAAACATGCAGTTTCCTTGGTTGAACTTTGTGGCTAAAAATGCCACCCAGACTTCATTGTTAGAAATCCTTACTGCGCCAACGGATCCATCAACAACTGACAGAGCGCTCAACACAGGACACCTTAGAAAGAGAAGAAAGAAATATTTTATTATCGGTATACTTTGACTGAGATAAATCATTCTCTAGATAACGAATTTACAACGAAAATCATATAGATTGAGATTGCTAATCGATACGAATTTGACAGTCTTGGAACATCATGATGTCTTGCCGGCATCATTGAAAACTGCTGACTCTCTTGCAGAAAATATGTATAGAATGACTGATTTGGAATTTGGTGCTAATACTGTTATACATATATGAATCTCACAAATTTAGGTCTCCTGGCGTGGAAATTTTTCAATGGACGACGGCTGAATATTGAAACGACGGACTAGACGCTTGTATTTATATTCAATTAATGTTCATACAAATGAATTTGTTTCCAGTACTTTGCTTTTGCTGAAAATTCCACAATTATTCCCAGCAAATTGATATACAAGAGCGGCTCACCTCTCTGACAGAAAAACGACATGGTTCCCGGTGAGAAGTTCATCACCATAAGCCACGCACGATTCCACTACCAAGGCTGTGTAACCTGGTAAACATAGAGAACTTATAAAATATCAATTTTTCTAGAATATGATATGAATGTGTTAAATTCTTCTAGAATATGATATGAATATGTTATGTGTTAAATGTGACGATTTTAATCAACGTCACAAAACGTTGTTACAGAAACATATAAAACAGGGCTATTCCACCAAGCGCCTCCACTCAAAGTTTTTTCAAATTTAGTGATACATATAGCAAAATACCAGCGTAGCGTGTAAGATCTATGGTGTTACGTTTCGTAACTTATGTCTAATTGCGCTTAACCTGGGGCTAGGGGCCGTATGAACCCATGTGCTCATGGTGATCACATGAACAGTCACAATCAAAGCGTGACTGAGATACATCACTCTCTAGATGACGACTTTACAACGATTATGGATTAAGAATACTAATCAGCGATACGGATTATATATTTTTGGAACATCATGATGTCTTGTCGGCATCATTGAAAACTGTTGACCGCTTCTCTCTTGCAAGCAATTAGCCTATGTTTATGTATATTATGATTGTCTTTTTAAATTTGGTGCTAATACTGTTATATGGAATATGGAATAGGTCTTTGGATTATGGACGCGGATATTTTTAATGGACGACGGCTGAATTATGAATGACGGACTAGACGCTTGTAATGAATGGATTCAATACAGCACGAACAATTGATACAGTTGTTATAACAATTCCGTTAAATTATAGGTAGAAAACAATTAATAGCCTGCAATCGCGGTGAAGTAAGATGATATGATCGCAAAAATACTATATCAAACTGGCGCTTTGAAATTTTCTCGTGAAGAGACAGGGGTGTTACATACGGAGCCGTAAAAGGGACATCGAAGGTATACTCCCAGTTAATAACCACGACCCGCACTTATTAAGTGTCGCAGTTAATGATAGCTATCCCCTTAGAGGGCCAAAATTGGTCATTTTTTTTTATTTCTTCATTCAAATATTCACTATTTCCTCTAACATTTGGTGAAAAAATGAAATAAAAATTATAAATAGAAGTGCTCAATATTAGGATTAAAAATTTAGGCAACAATTAAACAGATTGCGTTAGCTTGGGCTACTATTATTTTTGTCTGTCTAAATTGCCCTTTCCAAAACTCATTTCCGCAGTATTATGGTAAGCTAATTATCGATTAGTCCTACTTATTTACATTAATGTACCCCCTTCTGATCAAAACCATGCAAACATCCTTATTTTTGTTTCTAATTATGACAGTGCCACTTCACTCAGACACCCGCCGTGAAGTAATCTACACAGGTGTGAACAAGTTTTAGCAGATTTTTTGAGTTTAAATTGGACTTTAAACCGACTTGATGAAACAAACTTAGTGTAATAGTTATCCAGAATAAACAGGAATTCGAGTAGGTCCCATTAGACAGATTAAAAATGTATTTGACAATAGAATTCAAGCAAAAAATAGGGATTAATTCATCAGATGTATAGCTGGACACATTTTGCCCGATTTCTAGCCTTTCATTTTTGTACAAAATCCGAAATTCAAACGTTTATTTCTCAAAAACTATCCATGCTACGCTTTTGAAATTTGGCATGCTTGTTACTTATAAGGTGATCTAAAAAAATTATCTCACTTTTTGTAAGTTCGGCTTCGTTTTTTAATTATCCAACTTTTAAGACAAACGACCGTAAAAAAGTACATTTTTTTCAATTTATTTTAGTAAAATAGTTATAAAAACAAAACCAGGCAAAAATTTAAAAAAATGAGATAAACTTTACTAGTTCGAATTGTCTCCTACCAAGGTATACCATCAAAGTTGAAACAGGACCAACAGTTTTCATGAAATTTCAATTGAAAAATGGACGCTATTGTTTTCACTTTAATTTTTTAAAATTGGAATATTTTCTACACATTAGCAGCGTCAGTTATACAAATCATATATTTGGAATCCCTACGATGTATGCTTTCATAAAATATATAGTTTATTATGGTTATCTTGTATATTTATTGATACAGACGACAAATTGTCATGCGGGTACAAAAACTGCCTCTAAGGGGATAGCTATCCTTAATAACTTAGGGTCGCAGTTAATAACTGGGGGTAGCGGTTAATAAGTGCGGATCGGAGCATGCCCCTTTTTACGGCTCCGTAGTTACAAGCGGTTTGGAAAATTCGTCCAACTTCGGGCTACAACAAATGTGCCGCAGTAGGCAAAAGCCAAAATCATTTCATCCTTAGGGTCTCTATCATATATTTATGAAGAAAACAGATATCCATCAATGAACAGATTATCCACGCTAATAGGCCTAATTAATATAATATAAGTCTAAGAATAATTCTTAAGTAACATACTTGCGTCTGATCCGCCATTCATTAGCTCGCCGTCGTCCTCGAACAATCGCGAAGTCAATTTTCAAGGCAATTGCTGCATTAATTAGCTACATTAAATTCTACAAGGCGATATATGCATACAATATATACAGAACCTTCTGGAACTCACTGGGGCTGGTGATGATAAAAATCTTAGCGAACAATTCCTGTCCCACGGAAACTGGACCACTTGTAGCTGGTCCTATTGTACTACCTCTCCGATTGAAAATAGTCATACTGGCCGACTTCTGTTCGCCATAAACGGTAGCCAGACTCGCGTCGGTAATTCTGAAAATGAATATGGATGAGCTGTGGTGCAATGAATCCAGTAAATAGCGACAACGAAGATGAATATCAAGTTTTGCATCCTGGAAGTTTCTAAGTGGAAGCCACAGGCAAGACAATCAACAGGTCTAAAAGGTTCTTCGTTCATTAGCCAGCCACTATTAATTAAATCTCATTCTCTCTAGATCCAGCACTTCTCATACACACAGGACGTTCAGTGCCAGGTCGTGGCAGAGTGTGCACTCATGAATCTGCCCGATATAAATTGGTGAGATCTGTAAAAAACTGAAGACGTCTGGCAACTACAAAGCAACCATATGACTCCACAGCAAAACCTCTCGTGGTACCTCACTTTCAGAATAGAATACCTTTTATTGCAAATGAGCATTAGCCAAGTTTACATGGCATCGTTCGTTCCAACTACGCAATGAATCCTCTTACTGAAATTACATGTACACTCCGGGACAACACGACTCCGTGGGTCGTACGGCTCTATCCGGCAACAAAACAACCCATCCTCACTCTCTGTCCACTGCTTTTATCGAGCTCAGCAAATAGTTTAATTGCCGTAAGAGCTGATCCGTCTGCAATCTATGATGGCCGATTGGGTCCATCGCTGCGTGCGTTTAGTTTGTGGCATGCGAAGGGGCGAAGGGGCGAAGGGACTATGCGAAGGGGCGATGCGATGCGGCTATGCGAAGGGGCGAAGGGGCTATGCGAAGGGGCGATGCGAAGGGGCGAAGGCGCGATGCGAAGGGGCGAAGGCGCGATGCGATGCAAAAATAGCGGCTATGCGAAGGGGCGAAGGGGCTATGCGAAGGGGCGAAGGGGCTATGCGAAGGGACGAAGGGGCTACGCGAAGGGGCGAAGGGGCTATGCGAAGGGGCGAAGGGGCGAAGGGGCGATGGAGCGATGGAGCGAAGGGGCGATGGAGCGATGGAGCGAAGGCGCGATGGAGCGAAGGGGCGATGAGGCGAAGAGGCGATGTAATACGTCACTAGACTTGGATTTGCGCATGTCTGAATGCGAAACCGGAAGGCGAAGGGGCGAAGGGGCGAAGGGGCGAAGGCGCGATGGAGCGAAGGCGCGAAGGGGCGAGCGAGGGGCGAAGGCGCGATGGAGCGAAGGCGCGAAGGGGCGATGCGAAGCGATGGAGCGAAGGGGCGATGGAGCGAAGGGGCGAAGGGGCGAAGGGGCGATGGAGCGATGGAGCGAAGGGGCGATGGAGCGAAGGGGCGATGAAGCGATGGAGCGAAGGGGCGATGGAGCGATGGAGCGAAGGGGCGATGGAGCGATGGAGCGAAGGGGCGATGGAGCGATGAAGCGAAGGGGCGATGGAGCGATGGAGCGAAGGGGCGATGTGACGACACTGACCTGGATTTGCGCATGTCTGAATGACAACGAGGGTTATTTGGTCCGTGTAACACTTGACAATTCAGCTTTTCATCTTGCAAAATTGAAAGTAGAAAGATGGAAAGCTCTACATCGCTCCCGTATTCGAGCTTTCCATCTCGCAAAATTGAAAGTAGAAAGATGGAAAGCTCTACATCGCTCCCGTGTTCGAGCTTTCCGTCTCGCAAAGTTGAAAGCTGAAAGATGGAAAGCTCTACATTGCTCCCGTGTTCGAGCTTTCCATCTCGCAAAATTGAAAGTAGAAAGATGGAAAGCTCCATCGCTCCCGTATTCCAGCTTTCCAAACTGAGTTTATGTCATATAGAAATACGAGAGCGATACTTTATTAAAATTGATCTGGTTTCTCCAAACTTACAACATTTGCATTTACGACAAATGTATGCGTGCACCTTGCACAGTTCAATTTTCGTTTTTTTTGTTTTTTTTGGTTTCGCAAAATCAAAAATTGAAATTTGACCGTCAGTGAGATTACAAAAACAAAAAACGAAAATTGAAATTTGTCAGTCAATTTTCAATTTCGTTTTTGTTTGTTTGTTTGTTTGTTTGTTTGTTTGTTCGTTTATTCACCAGATAAAACATATGTACAGTAAAGTTGAAATTTATACACATACATCATGGAAATCTGGCGGCATGAAAACCCCAAAGGGCTTGTAATGTCCCAAGTAATATAAAAATGAATATTTAAAGACAGATTTATACTGGATTTAGATAAACAAGACTGGGTGAAGATTAAGTATAAATTCGGTGAATAAACAGAAATCATAAATGAACGATGTGCATTTGTTTGCCATATAACATATTCCTGGGTCGGTGAGAGCCTTAAGAGCCTTATACATTAAGTAAATATTCTTTCAGTTTTGATTTGAATAGTGATATGGATTGACATGACTTTAAGGTTGACGGCACCTTGTTCCATTCTTTTGGAGCAATGATTTTAGGAGTATGTAAAGAAAGATTTGTCCGATAGAAAGGTCGATATAAATTATACAAATGACCACGCGTAGGGTAGGCGTGTACCTGGAACTGTCTCGTAAAATAATTTTGAAATCGAACTGGAAACAAACTCGAATTTATGAAGAAACTTATGGACAATCTCAGGATCTTGTAGGAGGCAAACAAAGGCGCAGTGTGCTCAAGTCTAGAACTCAGTGAAATAATTCTAACGACTCTCGTCTGCAGTCAAACAAGTGTATGAAGATGACTCGGATAAGTATTAGACCATACCACATTGCAATAAGATATATATGGATAAATCAAAGAATAATAAAGAATTTTGCTTCACGCAAAAATGAAAATCAAATATTGAAAATTCCCTCGACTTGTCCGTTTTTCGTTTTTTGATTTTAACTTCGACTCATCAATGCTAAGTTCGCACGTGGAAGTGTTATGATGTAACTTCCGTTACGACGAGTAGAATAGAAAACGCAACTCGTGTCGTATAAGAGGTGTGGTGCGTGAGAGGCATGCGACCCACCAGGCCATCCTCGAGAGACAGTGTATCGATCGATTTGTTAGGGTATCTATACACTGCCTTGGTTAGTTGCCCACGGTAGTTCTGGATAAAAATAGATCAAGGAGAGTAGTATACAGACGGCATATTGACTCTCATTGACCTGGCGTAAGAATCTGGCGTAGAGGTCAAATGCATTATAGTACCGGCAAAAACCGGCAAAGGTGTGCGCCGTCTCAAAAAGGACGCCGTCTCACGTGGAGGTCATGTGGAGGTCACGTAATGGTCAACTGCATGGGGCATGTATTCCTCCGCAGTTATGTGGTCTGGCGGTGATGCGGTCTGCCTCCGCGGACAGAAAGTAGTCCCAAATACGTGGGGTTTCGTGAGAATGTTCGGCAATCTTCAGGGGCGGGAGGGGCCCGTAGTGGACTGATTGGATCCAGTGAGGTGTCAGAGTGAAGTGCTCCTCCAGGACCATCCAGTCATGGGTGGGTGCATGTAAAATTAGGATTTGTCCCGAAAATATAAAAAGCGGAACACGGATTTTATCCCTACACTGGGGGAAACCCATATCAACCCTATCCCAAAGGGCTAATATCGGTCTGCTGAGAGAGTTGGGGAGTGGGTGTATGTAAAATGAGGATTTGTCCCGAAAATATAAAAGGCGGAATACGGAATTTACCCCTACAATAGGGGAAAACCGCTATCAGCCCTATCCTCAAGGGCGAATATAGGTCCCCGGGCTTATCGGGGCCTGCTGAGAGAGGTAGGGTGGGGGAGTGGGTGCATGTAAATTGAGAAATTGTCCCGGAAATATAAAAAGCCGAACACGGACTTTACCCCTACAATAGGAGAAAACTCCTATCAACCCTATCCCAAAGTATAGTCACAGGATATTCATACACATTGACCTTTGACCTCTTGGGGTCAATGGGCGTCAATATACTCTTTAAGTACACAAAAGTCAATGAGTGCAAGCGTACTACTCTGTATATGGGGTTAGGATGCGTAGGTGTATGGCGTCACTTCCGGTAGGCGTGAATCGGGTTTGACCCTGGGGAACATGTTTAGACCTGTCTGACCTACATCCGGCTACTTTCCTGTGAGTGTGTGAGTGAGTGAGTGAGTGAGTGAGTGAGTGAGTGAGTGAGGCGTGCCCAACGCCCGTCTCAACGCATGGACGCACTAACGATGGTGAGTGAGTGAGTGAGTGAGTGGGATTCGACTGGACTAATGTATTGTCCGTTTTCATCATTTTGCGCATGCGCAGTCTGGTCGTAGTATAGTATAGAAAGTAGGCATTTTGCGGATTCGTGGAGGTTTGTTGAGTGATTGAGGGACCATACTTGGTCAAATGGACTGTGTGGAGTATCAGTTTTACATCCGGGTCTTCATCTTACACTTAGGAGTAGCATAGAACGCCACAATTTTGGGGCTCCGAGCTCCGAGCTCCCGCCTGCCTCATCCCCGAGCTCCGAGCTCCCGACTACTCCATCTCCGAGCTCCGAGCTCCCGTCGTTACGCCTTAACACCTGTCGTTACGCCTTAACGCCCTAGCATCGTGACGCCATGATATACACAGATGAAAGAAAAACAACAAAAACAAGGTTGAGAGATGAGTGAACAACAACAACAACAACATGCTTTTTTCATATGGTTTATTCTCTCCTCCAGGACATCATACCCACGCAGGGGGAGCCGCGTTTGGTATGTTTACAATTCAAGAAGACTCTTGTCCAATCAGTATCAGTCATATTCGTTCTTGCTCGTTCCTGCGTTAGATGTATTCTCGGCTGCTCCTGTCCAATCAGAAGTCGGCGTTTCAGAAACTTTCACCTTTGCTCGGTGTGACCTAATTGTCGTCGGGCAGGCCTGGATATTGTTCGGGCAGCATGTCCAGAAAGAGTTGTTTGCGCATCCTGATCGCATTTTCCAGGGCCTCAGTGGGTGGTAGCCCCATATCCTCTTCCAAGTGACCCTTGGTCTTCATGATGGACCTGTGCGTGGGGTCGCCTTTCATTTCAAGCGGTAGTAAGGTATACTGTTCATAGATCGTCATGGCTGTTTTCCTGATGCAGGGGCGCATTTGGGTGTACGCCTGTTGTAAGTTATCCTGTCCGGCGTCCTCGATCGCTGCAGCATGAGTATTGATAGCTGCTGTCACAATACGATCCCAGAAGGTAGGTTCTGCCTCACTTTCCTGGGATGTAGGCTAATTATTTGAGGTCAAGCTCTCCGTATCAGTAGATAGACTCTCCTCAATCTCTGTATCGGCTTCTTGTGCCTCGGAGTCTTCAATCCCATGTATATTTTTCTCGTGTCGCATCATATCGTAACGTCTGGTAAACGTGCGTTGGCAAGTATAAGCCATATTGACGGTTGAACGTCCACTGTGCGTGTTTTGGCAATACACTTGCTTTTATAGACAGTAACGCCCGTCAACGCTTAGCTTAACGTTCAACGCCCTGGTGAACTAGCTCAGAAGCCCTGATTTTCACCAATACATCGAAATGCAGTGACGCCCGTCAACGCC
>JAVTVY010029687.1:0-12997 GCA_036873755.1 Hanleya hanleyi | reverse complement strand
GAGGTCACTTCCGCTTCCGTTCACGTGACCGGAACTGACCTTTGACCCCTGCGCGCGCGCGGTGTAAAGGTTTCCACCGCGGTGGAAACCTTTGCGCGCCGGGGTCAAAGGTCAGCTCCGGTCACGTGAACGGAAGCGGAAGTGACCTCCGGAGCTCCGGAGCTCCGAGTTCTCTTGTAGCAACGCCCGTCAACGCCCGGTGGTGGCGTCGGAGCTCCGGAGCTCCGAGTTCCATGAGCTCCGGAGCTCCAAGAGCTCCGCGAGCTCGGAGCTCTTGCAAATTTATCGCCATGTTGATTAGTGTATTGGTGTATGTTTCTCATTTACTTTGCCTGACCATTCTACCTGACCCGTCAAAAGAACGTATAAAAGCAGGTAATTATAAAAGAACGTATAAAAGCAGGTAATTTGTTTTTTTTGTTGACACGAAAATTCACACTAGCCAACTTCCATGTTAAATGATTGTGTCTATTAATAGCATCAGAGTCCATATACGCGTCACTCATTGGTGGTCTACCAGCTGTCTACACCGACGTCTGCATACAGGTACATGTACATATCAAACCTGCCAGCAGAGCTGTATTATTAGTGCATTCTCTCATTCATTTTTTTACTAGCAAATTCCCATGTTATGGAGAGTGCAATTCACACAGAATCCCTTGATTTTACACGAAAATTCACACTTGCCAACTTCCATGTTAAATGATTGTGTCTATTAATAGCATCAGAGTCGATATACGTAACACTGATTGGTGGCCTGCCTACAAGCTGTTTACTCCGACGTCCGCGCCACCACCCTTCCTGGGTTAATTTACAATCCTGAGATTTTGCTATTTTTTGTGATACTGGTTAAATGATTGCATGCATTGAAATAACATGATGGTTGGCCCTGAAAAGGATCGCGTGAGTCATACTGCACATGTATGCTAGAATCCTCTTGATGGGTACATTCTCACACTAGTCAATTCCTATGTTAAATGCTTGTGTCTATTAATAGTATTAAAGTCACTATACACAGCGCTGATTGGTGGGTGTACCCAAAATGTTTACACCGACGTCCGCAAAAAAAAAAAAAAAAATGCGTGTACTGTATTATTAGTGCATTCTCTCATTCATTTTTTACACTAGCAAAATTCCCATGTTATGGAGAGTGTGTTGCTATGTTAAATGATTGCATGTATTGAAATAACATGAGAGTCGATATACGCGTCACTGATGCATGTCCTACCAGGTGTTTACACCGACGTCCGCGCGCCACCACTCTTCCTGGGTTAATTTTTTACAATCCGTTCACTGTGTCTATGTTTCAAGTAAGGAGATGGCCCTGAAAAGGGCCGTTGATAGGGGCAGGGATTGTTTTTTTTTTTGGTGTTGCAAATGGCTAATAATACTATAGAATATATATAGAGGAGAGGAGATTGTAGGATTTCAATTGAATGTGCCCCTGTTATAAGTTCTCTTTCGGAGAAATGGGGTGGCCCTGAAAAGGGCCGTTGGTTGGCCCTGAAAAGGGCCGTTTAATCTGCATTTTCTCCCGCTCTCACTCTTCTTCCAAAGGAATGAAAATGCCGGCAGGCTGCATAGTATACCGTCTCGCCGACGGCCCCTGTGTTGTCGGGGTGTTCTGGAGAAAAGTGGCAGGTGGTATTTGGGGCGGTGACGGCGGCGGCATCTCTTCCTCTTGTTCCTCTTGATCTTGTAGGCCTATGTCTTGATGATGTAAAATAAAATTTAAAAAACTTAAAAAATCCTCGCCAGTCACATCTAGGGGGGCATAGATCACCAGGTTATGCAGCTCCACCCACTTGTCCAGTGTTATGTGTATGTTTCTTTGCGTCCACAGCTTCATGGCCTCCATCCAATCCGTTTTCCGTTTTCTTTGTCTTTGTCTTTCTTGCTCTTTACGTGCCTTGGCTGCCCCCCTTGTAGTACTCATCTTGGCTACACGATTTCTATACATCTTTTTTCTTCTTCAATACTTCTTTCTTCGATAGTTGGTGTGTTTGGAGTGACGCTATGCACGCTCCCGCTGGCTTTATACGGAAATACAGTAGTTTTTCATTGGTAGTTTCAATGACGGCATACGGGTTTCATTGGTTCTTTCAAAGACATTCCATTGGCTCTAATTGGGGCCATCTCATTGGTCCTGGTATTATATAATATCCTATAATAATAAACTCTCCATAATATTTTGGTCTTGATCGGGATTCGAACTCACGATCCCGGCTTATCGCTCCGATGCCCTACCTACTGAGCTATGACGGCCCATAGGTATTACAACTGTGGATTGTCCCTGTGATGACCAACCTTCTCTCTCGGTGTCGTAGGTTCTAATCCCGCTGACGACCAATTTATTCTTTCTCTCTCAAAAATCATTTCATATGTATATATGATCAGTGGCGAATTATACGCCATACCAAATATCATTTCTTCATATAAAAGCCAGTTGCGCACATTGCAACACCGAGAGAGAAGGTTGGTCATCACAGGGACAATCCACGGTTGTAATACCTATGGGCCGTCATAGCTCAGTAGGTAGAGCATCGGTGCGATAAGCCGGGGTCGTGGGTTCGAATCCCGCGGACGAACAATTTATTCTTTCTCTCTCAAAAATCATTTCATAAAATAGTGACGGCCTATATGGCCACAGGTGACTATGTGGTCATGTGACTTTTCAGTACGCCGGCTGTTCTCCCACCACCATGCCATGTTATCTCCTAGTTACGACTATCGAATTCATATAACGTTATAATGTACAACACCTGATTGGTGTCAATTGATGATCTTTATTTTGTATTCTCCAATCACCAGGAAACTCTCCCGTTGTTAGTCATCTACTGTCCAATGGTGCGGATGCAAACAAACAAACACTTGATGGATACACATCAATCCACATGGCTGCTGAAATGATGAACCATGAAATCCTGGAGATGTTGCTCAATCATGGGGCAGATACTAAGGTCCCTGGTCAAGATGGATTGATGGTGCTTCACACCACTGTTTTTGAAGGCAATCAGAAAGGTTTCGAAATACTACTCGCCCATGGTGCTTGCCCAGAAGCCTTGACATTACATGAACGCCGAACACCGCTGATCTTGGCTGCATCTTGTACTAACTTGGAGGCTATTTCCAGACTCTTGTTACATGACGTGAACGTGAATAAGGCCGACAAGGACCTGATTACTCCATTACACTATCTTGCGTATAACGGTTCTGTAGAGGGTGTCCGGTTGTTGATGGAACACGGCGCTGATCCCAATGTGACGGACAAATTGAAGGCGTCTCCCCTATGGAATGCTGTCTGTGGGGAACACTGGGATGTTGTCAAGGTTCTCGTCCTGAATAACGTTATTCTGGAAATAAGTAGTCGCGGTAACGATCTTGATGTATATGAGGAAGAGGGTAGTGCACCCATTTACCCTTCAGAGAAGTCTGTGCTGTGGATGGCTCTGGAGCAAGGGAGTATAGGTACAGTGGAACTGTTGATCGACGCTGGTTACTATGTGTGGAAAGAGAAGTGGATCTTACAAAACAATACCGAGGGCCTTCCTGAAGAAAGTTTACCTATTGTTCAAAGATTACAGTTGGTTGTTCGTCAGGCTCCTAGCCTAATGTTCATGTGTCGAAGGATTTTCAGGGCCCAGTACAGATATTCACTGGAAGATGTGGTTAAAGCTTCACCCTTACCTATCATAATAAAAGACTTTCTTCTGCTTGAAGACGGAAATCTTTGAGCCGAAGGAAATACTATGCTGCTGAAACAGGAAATTACCCAGAGTATTATTTGTGAGTATTTACGAACGAAAAGACTAATTGGGGGCTTATTTCCTCTCCTCTCAACTCCATATAATTGTGAAAGGGATCAGGGATCAGTGACGTCACCGGGTACAGCGAGTAAACTCGCGGGTAAGATGTCGGATCTAACCGCGCGTGGTAAGGTAGGTCCGGCGGGTAAGATGACGAGTAAACCGGCGGTGAAGTTGGCGGGTAAATCCGCGGGTATAATTTGTAAGGATCACGTGAGACTTATATTGATAGAGAGAAGGATTTAGAATATACATGCCATTCCAATCGCCATAACAGTGTACGTCCATTTATTTGCGTGATTTACTCCCCTTATTTTGAAGACTACGACGCGCATACGCGACATAGCTCTACCATAGTAAAGCCATACAAAAGCATTAAATACACTAGTTATGGAATAATGACGTCATCAAACCGGAAATAGATATATGCATCTACTAAACCTACGGTAAGGGTGTATCGAGCAGACTACTTGTATTCCTAGGGAAACAGTCGAACGCATCACTATATATAGCATTACCATGCCGACAGAATACATCAGAGATGCTGATATTGAGTGGATTCAATTATACGTACACCAAGCTAGAACTTTGGTAAGAAAAGACGCTCATAAGAGGAGGCTAGATCAACCTTCATCCCAGGATATCTATAGGAGAAATTCAATTGCCAATCCACGTGTTGAAGGGTTTAAAATTTACACGTCTCAAACTCAAGTACTTGTAGAGTAAGCTAAGGCAGAGCTCGATAGACGGCACCAGAAAGTCAGCGTTCAAGCATCCTCCCTTAATTAGATTTACCGTCCTGAGATTCGTGGTTCTCCGGAGAGATCCAGACGATGGATGTACTTTCGGCGATGACTTCACTTCTGGCGAAGACCTCACTTCCGGCGATGACGTCATTTCCGCCAACTGACAAGCTCGATCAAAAGACTTTATTATTTTTAATTATATATATATATATATATATGATTGTAATATAAATTTTTTAAGTAGATTTATCTTTCTTTAGCATGGTTACCTCCCTTTAGCAGATTTACTTTCCTGAGATTCGGTGAGTTCCGGAGAACTCCGGACAGTTTCTCAGAGCTCCTAAATACATCGTGCATGTACATAGATATCTTCTTTAGTAAAGTTACCTCCTCTGCGGACTTGATAAATATTGGTCGTAGTAGTTATCTTCGTTTTGTAGATTTTCTTCCCTTTGCTTGAAGTTCCACAAGAAGGGATTCGAGGAGCTCCGCAGATTTCTGGAAAGATTCGGGGAGCTCCAGGAAGCTTTAGAGAGATTCGTGGAGCTCCGGAGAGATTCGTGTAGTTCTGGAAAGCTCCGGAGATGCGAATCTCACTGGACCTCTGCGAATCTCTCTGGAGCTCCGCGGAGCTGCCTGAAGGAAGGTAACTATACTAAAGAAGATATCTTTGTACATGGTCGATGTATTTGAGACCTCTTCAGAGCTTTCCGGAGCTCTCCGGAAATTCCTGATCTCAGGAAGATAAATCTACTAAAGGGAGGTAAATGTTCTTGAATATTTATATGAAAGTCAGTCTATTCTCATCGAATCTTCACTCCCGCCCCTTCATCCAATCATTGGTGCCTTTCTCCCTCCATCCAACCATCCCTCCCTTCATCCAATCCTTCATCCAATCCAAGAGAATAACCCAATAATGTACATCATTATATACTAAAAATATCAAATCGTTTCCCCTTCACGCGTTGTTTAGGTGCATCCGCACAAGTCTTGGAGGAAGAGCATTTCCGTTTTCTTTTAACTGTTGGTTGTGATGTTTGAACGCTGACTATCTGGTGTTGTCTATCGAGCTCTGCCCTGGCCCGCTGAACAACTTGTTGAGTTTGAGACATTTACGTAATTTTAAACCCCTCAACGCGTGGATTGGCATTTGAATTTCTCGTATCGATATCCTGGAGTGATGGTTGATCTAGTCTCCTTCTCCGATTAACTTTTTGTCTTACCAAACTTACTAGACTGTTCTGCGTATAATTGAATCCATTTTCCCGCATCGCTAACTTATTCTACCGACATGCTAGGCTACATGGCAATGCTATATTAGTGATGATATGATGCGTTCGACTGTTTGCCTAAGAATGCGAATAGTTTGCTCGATATACCCTTACTATAAGTTGATAAGATGCATATATCTACTTCCGGTTTGATGGCGTAATTATTCCGTCATTAATGTGTTTAATACTTGCATAACTCAGCTTTACTATGGTAGAGCTATGTCGCGCATGCGCGTTGTAATTTTCAACATAAGCGATGTTACCTCCCATTATATCCGTCCTGGTCATACATGGTTATGGCGATTAGAATGGAAAGGTTATTCTTAATCCGTCTCTCTATAGATAAAACTCTCACGCTTTACATGACTGGCGATTCTTTATAAATTATACCGCCCATTTGCCCGTCTCACCCACTGTCTCACTCGCGGGTTTATTCAATCTAACTCACGGGCAGATCTACCTTACCCGCGGGTTGGCACGCTTTACCCGAGGGTAAACCCATATTACCCGCAGGTTTACCCACTTTACCGGTGTTGTCACTGATCCCTGATCCCTTTCACATTTCACATGTGCGACAGGGAGTCTTATCAATAAAGAGATTAGGAAAGCAACACTCACCCGTTGTGTAACTGAACCCTAACTGGCCTTGGTGGTGGTGGGGGGCTGTTGTGTTTTGCTCGTATCTCCGGAACGACAAAATTTGAGAGCTGAAACTCCGAGACTTTTTAGATTAACATATTGGGTTCCTTTGGAGCCTATTTGCATGACCCCCCGAGCAGAGGATCATAGGTAAATTCAAAATGTCGGCCATGTGGGGTACCAGAGAAATCATGTTTTCGTCATATTTCTTCAAAATGTTTGCTTTTCTGTGTGAAAAAGTGGGTAAAACCTATTCAGATTATTATTCACTAATTTATTATGTAGTTTTTGCGAAGAAAAAACAAAAATAAAAAATGAGAAAATTCTGAGAAAAATGCGCTTTTTGAAAATGACGTCACAGTGACGTCATCATGGCGGTCATCTTGGATTTTTTTACACTTTCTTGTAGAGCTTGACTTATAGATATAGTGTGGCCAGGGGCTAGCTCCCATGTGCGGGCAGTTTTTGGTGAGTTTTTGGCTTCGCGAGGCGAAATTATCAACCAAGTCGAGGAGTCGTGGGTCAACTGTCTCCTCAGGCGTTGGAATAGTGTTATATAGCAATCCCGAATTTCAACTTCCAACGTATCAGAAACATTCTGACATATGTAGTAAAAATAGGCAGCCCCCATTTACTACACCGTCTTCAAACATGATATGGATGATAGTTTTATAGGCGTCTAAAGAGGTGACGGCGTTGACCATTTTATTTCAATCCATCGTTAGATTTTCTTTTCCATTTGTGTTTGTGGATTTTGAAAGGAATTGAAAACACGAAGAACTGTTGTGGTGTGCTTATTTTGCACAAGTCATAATACTTAACTGTTATCCTTATTTGGAGTGGAAATGGTTAACAAGCTTCTAAATCTTATATTATAGGCATATAGTCAAAGCGAGGTATCGCATCTGAAATCATTAATCTTTTGTCAATACTCACTGTTCTTTCACGATAGTATGATCACCATTATTCTGCAGTTCACACACACGACGTAGAGCCAATTCTGTAAGACAGGATTGTCATTGAAGCACATTTCAGGTACATGGTCAGGACCAAAGTTCAGGTACATGGGCAGTAAGTCATCAGTTACCGTAACTTTTAGCTGAACCGGCACGGGTTCGAGCCCAGCTGGTCCATGTGTGAAAGTTTGTCAGTTACTTGCCGAAGGGCGTTGGTTCTCTCCGGGTACTCCGGCTTCCTCCACCAACCAAACTGACTGTCACCATATGAATGAAACAAACTTGAGTGTGACATTAAGCCAAATTCCCTCCTCCTCCTCCTCCGTAACTTTCTTGGAATCTATTTCACCCAGAAACATTCTTATAGCGGTACATGCACATGTATTGTTTTTCCTTTTTGCTATAAATTATACTATATCGTCCAGATCGTATACCTGGTCAATTTGCTGTTATTTCTAAATTATACATAATATAGAACAATACAAATATTGGTAATGAATGAGCTGATATTGCCATCATATGACCAACGACCAGTCAGCGACCATTTATTGGCTGCTATTGCCCCCATTACGACGTGCCGTACACCCGTTGATTGGCTGATATTGTCATCTTGTGGCCTACGACTTGTCGCCGACTATTGGATTGGCTTGCCGCAAAGTGTAAACGACCCACGCTTAGATAAGATGTTTTCGTATGATTCGAGCTTAGATATGCACTAGAGAACACCATGAACGTGGTCAATCACACGTGTCCACTGGTACAGGTGCCCTCGTGGAAATAAAATCATAAAAAAGGAAATAAAATAGCCGGTGGTTGGCTTATAACACCGATAAATTTGTGCTAAAATGTGAGCTGTGAAGCGAAAACTACTGGTTATATAGGGGATTGAAATCAAGTACCCGGATATTTCTGCATAGTAGTTTGCAGCGCCCTCTATTCAATTTGATTGGTTGAAATTATAGTAGCCCGTATGACAAGACCACTATTTTGCAGCGCCCTCTATTAAATTCTGATTGGTTGAAAATTATGGGCTGCACATGCGTATTGTGATAATTAAACTGTCCACCAAGCAGTGAAGGTGTTAGGCCCGAAATAAGCTCAGTCGTCAAAGAGAGAGAGAGAGAAAAAAAATAAGCGTCTAGGTCGGTGAATAAATGACTCAATCAATAAGGGTCATGTATTACCCGAATATCAACGTAGACGAGCGCTTACCAAATGCTCTCTAAGGTTCGCTTGCCTACTGTATACAGTTTTAATGGCTGGTAATAAGCCCGATAGTTTCATATTCAATCTATCATAAAGATTTCCAATAAAATGTATAGTTGAATGTGCAGAAGGCGAATATGGAATGATTAGTGGCAAATGTGAAGATCTTTTTGGTGCTTTTTTACACATAGGCTTGTGATAGAGTTGAATAACATCACTTTTAATTTTCCGAAGTTTACGATCAGAATAGCCTCTGTTTCTTAGTGCCTGAATCAAAATAGAGCAAGCCAACTGGTAATCGCATACATTATTACAAATACGCAAAAATCGCAAAAACTGCGATTTAACAATGCCCGGGAATGTATAATGCGGCTGAAAGGAACTCCGATGCAGCAACTGGTGGCTGTCTGTGGGTTTGAAATAAACTTTAGTATCTAAAATTCCCATGGAATTGAATCGGCTGCCTTTATATACCATTACATCAAGAAATGGAAGAGAATGTAATTGCAGGTTACTCTGTAAGCGGATATTGGGGTTTTGTGAGTTCAAAATATCAACGAAAACATGAAAATCGTGAATACTACCGCCCCAAATTCCAAAAATGTCATCTATGTAACGCTTCCAAAGAAGTGGTTTAATAGGACATTCTGAGAGAGCCTCATTCTCCCATCTGGCCATATATATATTAGCATAGCTGGGCGCAAAACGCTTGCCCATGGCCGTCCCTTTGATTTGAAGGTAGTTGGAGTGGTCGAATACAAAGTCATTGCGTTTAAGAGAAATATCAAGTAACTTCATGAACAATGAATCGTTCCGACCGGTAGACGGATTTTTTGCTAATGTATCAGCTATAATCTGGAGGCCATCGTCAGTGTCAATATTGGTGTATAATGATTCAACATCCAATGTAAAGAGAAAAATATTGGAAGAGAACGAATGGGATGATAAAATGTCAAGGAAGTGGGGTGTATCCCGGAGATAACTGGCGTGTTGCTGAGAGATAGGATTTAGACACAAGTCTAGATACTCCGCTACTCTTGCTGATTCACTTCCAGAGTCAGACACAATCGGTCTCCCTTTCGGCATTCGAGGTTGGGGCCACGAGTAGATGTCTTTGTGTATCTTTGGTAGCAAATAGAATGCTCTAGGGCGGTGTTGACTCGAATCAGTCATATATGAATAATCTTTTTTATTAATATGGTCCCCAAGGAGCATATCTGTCAGTATTTCCTTGATCATATTTTGGTTTTCAGGCACTAAGGATTTCTGTATGGGAATATAATAATTCACATCATTTAGCTGTCTAAGGGCTTCAAGTACATACGAGTTTTTATCCATTACCACCGTAGCCCCACCTTTATCGGCAGGTTTGATGACCACGTCATCAAGCCGCGATAACGAACTGAGAGCTATACGTTCGGCTTGAGACAGATTATCTTTGGCATGCATGGATGGTTGTGTACGCAAAAACTCAGAAACGGACCTTTTGAACGAAATAATTTCAGAACAGAGCTGGTGATCGGCTGGTCTCCAACTGGATTTCGAATGGAGTTTTTTAGTACCGTCAAACTCCGCCTCTCTGTCCAAGAAAAAATATTTGAGTTCAATTCGTCGAAAAAAAGAATCGACGTCGCTGAAATTGAGTGGCATTTGTCCCGACTGATTTAAAATAGGTGTTGGGACAAACGATAAACCTTTCTCTAATAAACTAATTTCAGGTTGCGTGAGAGTCAGTTTTGACAAGTTGTACACAGTGCTAGCTGCTTTAAAAGAGTTGATATCGAGATTCCTATCTAGTTTTCCTGTTCAGGTATGTGAGCGATCCAAGCTAGAAATAGCCGGTTTGCTGTATCGGGCATCCAATGGATGCCATCTGTGTTGTACAAAATAGTGATGTCGGTGTCAAAATAAATAAACGCAGTATCTTCGAAAAAGAGTGCGTTTAGTCTATCAATAAGAGACAGTTCAGTAGAAGAACCGTGTGACATGGCCACGGGATTAAAAGTGAATGTAGCTTCAGGGAAGGACTTTCTAATTTGATCTTTAAAGTTGGAGAAGAGTGGTTTAACATTTCGTGTGCTATTGCTTCGATCGTTAACGCCTATGTTAAGAACAATATGTTTGATATTGGGCATGTGAACTCCACGTAACAAATCAGTTAGTTAGTGGCAAGGCAAAAATATGCCAATCTGGTTCCGAAATGGATATCCTATTGAGATTCGAGTCCCCTAGGACCAAATGAGGTTGTTGAATGGAACGAAGTTCATTCCGGAGTTTACCATACCGTGAGAGACCAGTCCCTCTGATAGCGGGTACGGATGTATTCGTGACTTGATCCGGGGAAGTTTGTTTCTCCATAGAAACTGTTTCTGATTGAAAAAAGTCGGAAGCAACAGTCCGAGCTTTTTTGGCTTCACAATCATAAATGGTAATATCCTTTTCCCATGTCGTTTCTTATTATGACCCGAAGACGGGAATGTGGGTGACGATTGAGAGCTATTCGGTAAAAGTGGAAAGTCAGATAAAGATTCGCAATCGGGGACGTCCTCATCACGTGCACCTATTTGTGCATGCTCATGAAGCTCAGGACATTCTTCAATCTCCAAATTCGAGAAAGAATTCCGTAATGAAATCGGGTAATGCCGAAGCTCATTTCTGGAGGAAGGTGAATCGTTTTGAATGGAGGGTGTCTCAGAATTGTGCGAAGATGGTGACTGAGATGGCCAATGCCCAGAAGAAGAATGTATGTTAGGCGGTGGCGAAGATGGTACCCCCGCCCGAGGTACATTTTCCTCATCAGTTTTCGAATGCGAATGGCTTATGTTGTTAATCATCCCGAATACCTTGTCGACCAGGTCAGGCTTAATCTTTTTGTGTCTACGGGAGAGAGAGCGTTTAGTGGACTCAATGAGCCAAGGAGAAGCTCCATCTGGCAATGTTTGACATAGCTTCTTCAGAAGAGCATCAATGGCGTTATTGTAATGCTGATGAATTGTTTTAGAAGCTGAGGACAAACATTTCTCGAATATGTTGTCAAGTTCTTGACTAATATTCGCATTAACTGCAGTCGGATGGATAGACTTCCGGACACGGTCAATTTAGATGATGACTCTATAACGAATATTATGGATTAAGAATACTGATCAGCGATACGGATTTGATATTTCTGGAACATCATGATGTCTTGCCGGCATCAATGAAAACTGTTGACCGCTTCTCTCTTGCAGGAAACAAGCCTATGTTTATGTATACTATGGTTGTCTTTTTGAATTTGGTGCTAATACTGTTATGTGGAAAATGGAATAGGTCTTTGGATTATGGACGCGGATATTCTCTAATGGACGACGGCTGGATTATGAATGACGGACTAGACGCTTGTAATCATATCGACCTATTCGTGATAACCTACAAACAATGTCAGATCGACCTATAAAGTTAATTATAACGTCATCTCGACCTATATATGACACCAACCACAGTAAGATCTCGACCTGGAAACTTATTTATAACGTCTCAACCCAATAACCCAATTACGAAGGTTCGACCCAATAACACAGTTACAAGTCATCTCGACCTACATACTTACTTATGAGGTCATGCTGACCTATGTATGACGTCATTCTGACCTACTAACCTTCTGCTCCCAAGTCAGGAACAGCCTTTTCTATCTACTATTGTCGCAATTTGTGTAATCAATAGTTGCTACAGTGCACGATAGCATGGATTTCTTTTATTTTTTTTTATTGGGTAAAGGAGGATGGGGGTTGCGAGTAAACAGGCCATGTTGGTGTGCATGTGAGCTTTGTCTTCCGTTTTAAAATTTTTCTTTAGAGGTACGCGATGTTAGGCTCTCGTGGTATGGTGTGTGAGGACCTACGTTGAATTACAACACATATAAGGGAAGTGGGAAGAGGTGACGACATACTGACTGCGTCACATGACTTCACAGACTAGGCTTCTGGTTAACCTATTCTAAATCACATACCAAGAATCTAACGTTTCGTGATATGTGTTGTATCTCAGGTACGCTTTTATTGTACCTGTTCATGTGGCAACTTGGATGATATGACCACACGGCCCCTAGCACCGGCATAAGCGGTATTAGATACAGATCTAGAGAGCTATGATGGAAATGCTCTGACAACTCGTATACTGGTAATTGGTAATCTGTTTCGCTGTGATAACTCGTACATTGGAGATTGGTGAGCTGTATGGTCGTAAGATGTAAATGACGGCATTTAACACAAAAGACTAGTCTGTAAGGCCCGATGTCGACCCAGCATCAACTTCCCACAAATGCCAACATATCTCAAAGGCCAAAAGGTCTGTACAGGGGGCGGGCCTCGGGGACGAAACGTCCACCAGCAGAATCT
>JAVTVY010029686.1:0-13179 GCA_036873755.1 Hanleya hanleyi | reverse complement strand
CATAATTATTATCCAATCTTTATAATGTCAGTCAAATACTATTCAGCCTTGATTGCTGCATCAAATATTTACTATTACTATTTATTGGGTATGACGTCACACAGGGACCATACATACAACAGTAGAAGTAGTAGCGAACGCGGGCGTTTTGGGGGTGCGTGAGGGTGTTTTGGGGATAGAGATGGACCCATCCATGATCCAAATGGATCGTGTTGGGTGTCATCTTGTAGCTGTCTGCATGTAGACGGCTAATGGTATGGTTTTTGTTCGACGTCGCATCGTGCTACTCATGCGCAGTTGGGCAGTAGTAACGAAAGATGTCATTTTGGGCGTGGGCAATGATATGTTTGGGCAATCAAGGGACCCATGTTTGGTTCAAATGGACCGGTTGGGGTATCCCAGAGAAGATTTCGTGTAGTAGAGTCAGACTGGCGTGTTATTTATTGGAAGTCGCACCAATCTGCGCATGCGCAGTTGGGGTGTAGTAAGTAAAGTGGTCATTCTTTGTGTAGGGTGTCATCTTGAAGCTCTCGTGGTGTAGACTACGACTTGAGGGATTTCCATGTCATCTGTGACGTCATTGGTGACGTCATCAGTACGGGTGGTAGCGAAAGCGGCCATTTTAGGGGTGCGTAGGGGTGTGTTTGAGAGGGACCATTCTTGGTCCGAATGGGACGTGTGGGGTATCATATTGAAGCTTTCGTGGGACAGCGTCCGACTGGTCTGGCGTGTCGTGGAAGTAAGGGATATGGCGTGCATGCACAGACAAGAAATAGTGGAAAAGGGGCACTTGAATGGAATTTTAGCCTCGAGGTGAACCATCCGTGGTCCGAATGGGTCGTGTGGGGTTCGTAGTGAAGGGCTCGTGGGGGTAGCGTGGGATTGGACTGGTGTGTAGCCTAGTATCATCGTCTGCGCATGCGCAGTCTGGCAGTATTATAGAACTTTGTCCAATCAGAAGCCGCCATTTGAGAAACTACAGAGCTCGGAGCTGTGAGATGGATCGGTTGAGACGTCGGAGCTCGGAGCTCTTGGAGCTTGAAGCTCTTGGAGCTTGAAGCTCTTGGAGCATGGTAAATCTTCTTCCGTTTCTACTAACTGATATCTTTAGTATCACCATGCATTTCTTCAAACGAGGATAAAACAATTGCTTGTAGATCGCACCTAAGCGTCACTACAGAGTTAATCGTGTCCGGAATTGAATATCTGGCAGGCCAAGATCCGCACTTTTTCGGGGAGCGAAAATGAAGATTCCTTTATGGTGATAAAATTTTACAAGAAACGAGTAGGTCGACCCCATTTTTTTCGTCATTTTGAAATGTCCGCTGGACAGGAAACACAAAATTTTGCGTTTCATATCTTCCGAGTTTGCTAACATGAGCTATGTTGGTGCGGTCGGCAAACAATTGTCCAGTCCACAATTTACGAAATACAGAAGGGAAGCTTCTTGCATCTTTGGAAATCTAACTATCAACATATAAACGTGTTTTCTGTTCATACAAATGGCTTAGATTTAAGAAAGACAACGTACTTTTGATACCGTTACCCAGGTCTTTTCCCCGTGGCTATCCAATTTGATAGACAAATAAAAAACGTTTTCCCTTTTTTACTCAATTTTGTGGCAATGGATGGTCCCCATTTTTTCGACCCCCTTTTTTCATCATTTTCAAATGTCCGTTGCACGGGAAACACTTTAACATGCATAAAAAGAAAATCATTTCATACATTTTTGGGGGGTTGTGGGTCAAATTTGACACATTTTCATCCATTTTACGGAGTTAATCAGAAAAGTTGAAGACGGTTTAAGGAGGATGGGAAGTGTTTTATTTTCATTTTCAATAGCTCACTTGTGTCTTGAAATAATGGCACGAGTGTGTCCATTTAGAAAATATATACTTTTACAGGGTTTTTGGTACAAATTTTACATCTATTTATAGCCGAAGATCCGAATCCATGCCTGTTTTTAGCCACACATCATTTCGGTGTGGAATACACCCCGCCAAGCGGAAATAATTAAGTTTATTACCGTCTCTATAAATAGCCAATTTCTCTGCTAACAAAAAACATGCATCCAGTAGAGCAATAAGTATAGTGAAACAAATGTGGACCATCCGTATGCGCACGAGTGATGGTGTAAATACCAAGTGTATAATAAGTCATATCGTCATTAATATTTTGCTGATTTTTGGGACGAGGAAATTTTGTTCAGCTCAAAAGGCTGAGGAGCCAAATTTATCTGATCCAAATAAAAGCGCACTTTCAAACTCTCTCCCATATCCGACTTTTGAGCTTTTGCACATAAATTTCACGCCAGGTGTTCGTTCTGTTGCTGAAAAATTTGATGTAATACATTGACTCGATCAGGAGGTTGCTGATTTCATTTTGAGAAAACTCCAAAATAAAATAACCATAGTTTTGATAAATAGATAGTGTTGGGCCACACGAATGTACTAAATTGGAGCCTGAAATATTCCTGCCACACTGTATATCTACTTTTTCGGTATAATGAAGCTTCGCACTCGTTGAACATCACCTGTCTCGAGCTGACAAATCGTGATATCACACCCCCCAGCATGCACAATCTGAAATATAGCCGCGAGCGGCAATCCTCGGGTTGCAAGCACATATCGCAGCCAATTAGACCTTGAAGTCACCATATTTGACAACATTTCGTTGAAATCCTCCATATGAAAAGTTGTGTACGTCGATAGCGGCAATTTTATTTGATCTGTACTCTACCTGTGTGGGTGTTGAAATGAAAGTTTGGATTGAATTGCTAAAGATATCCAGCTATCCTCCCCAGGAAAATAAAAAGATAGAGGTGATTTAACGTACTATTAGCGATTCTAGGAAGATTTTGATAGATCCGGTATTTCAGAGAAGTCGATGTCCAAGTAGATTTTTACTTTGCCTGCAACAAAACCGCTTATGTATATTTGTGTCTGCTTAAATACAGTTTATAATTGAATGGACGAGGAAATACACCTGCAAACGTTTTCACAGAATATACCATTATAATTTTGTCAAACAGCATGAACAAGAGCGGTCGATGTCAAAGAACAGTCACATACGTATTAATGGTTCGTGTCGGCAAATTGTGATATATGTACCGATAAACTTCAAAATGCATATGAAAAAGCGATCACAGTAATATAGTTTTGTCAAACAACCCGTGAAGGATCAGTCGATGTCCAAGGATAGTAAGACAGAAGAAATGCTTTGTGTCGGCTAATATAAAGTGTTTGCCTTTCTTTGACGAGAATCCGAAATGGAACTGTCGATACCCAAGGATAGTCACTTACAACATTCGTGTCAGCTTATATAAAGATTTGGTTTATATTTCAAGAGCATTAGCCGGCTTTGAAGATTTGCTGTGATACCAGCCAAACCACAACCTGTTGGCATAGTCTTCATCTCCATATAACACCGCATATATATATCGTCAGTTTTGCACGTAACTGCCGAAATTGCCCAGGCCGGTTCATGTGAAAATATACCAGTCGATTCAGGATTCGATGAATGAAGACAACCAATTATGAATAAAGTGTCACTAACTGGTAAACCGTCCTTATTTACAAATATTTTAGAGTACCGTCTGGATAGACCAGAGATTGATATGAGTTACCAGTATTATTCTGAAATGTTGTACAACTTGTCCCTCTGCAAAACTCGAGTACGGGTTAACTGCTCAAAAGCACGCACACAAAATACAACGTGGAAATATACTCTGCAGGAGAACATAGACTTGGTTACTATGACCAGCTATTAGATCAGGACATTTAAGGTGGCAGGGTCGTTTCTGTAAACAGCGATCATCTGTAAACGTTCAGGCGAAAACAGATGTCACGTTTCCGTGAATGTTTATATTAAAACCAGACTGTCTGCGGCCTACTGTCTGGGTTTTGCATTGTTCTTTGGATACATACTTTCGGCTTTTTCTCTGCCTTGAGAAAGCGGTGCACAGACACCCAAATAGTCCGTCTGATTAACATCATATTAGGCCCCGAATTAAAATCAAGCTTTGAGCGAAATCGAACACATTTCATACTCCAAACACCTACCACTTGCCTTCATTTATTATCCGTCACAACAGTGGCAGAAACAAATGAAAACAAATTCTTCTCTGCCAGAGGTTGCCTAAACAGTCAATGGAATGGGGATTTTTCTGTTAATACGCAAACGTGAAAGAATTACATTTGATAATAGAGGGAAAATTATTTAAGCTAGGATTAAATGAAATGAAACCATAAAGTATGAAAATGATATTATCCAATAATAAAACAACTGAGCATTCAGTGCGGGATATAATTTAATGCGGGATATACCACGAACATCCGCCTACCTTTGCTACATGTGACGTCATTGCTTCCTTTTAGATCTAACCTACATAGTTACCACTGAAGAACAATCTGTCAATTCGCACATTTGGGTGATTAACTTCTGAGAATCACTGGGAAACTATTGAAGCTACGTTGAAATGTTTGACGTATTACCGAAAGAGCTGCTCCCGGACAATATACTGCAACAAACTGCATGGCTGTACCTCCCGTAGTACTTGAGTTGTAGCCTGTACAAGATACGTGCCGTTTTTGACAAAATTCAAGATGGCGGCCAAACCACGTGACCTAGGAGCACAATTGTTACATATTCGTGATCGTCATGTCATATAACATATATTTCATAACTTTTCCCGTCAAAATCCGTCACTTGAAAATTCGACCATTTTGATTGGTTGATGGCGGCCATCTTTTTTAACCGATGAACTTTATGAGTCATAATGTGGGAGAACTCTGTCTATTGATCATGTGTACCAAGTTTCACAACGACCGAAGCAGCGGTTTCAGAAGAGAAGATCGTTGAAGGTTTGGAGCTAAATCCAATATGGCCGCCAAACCATTCAGCCAATCGAAAATATTTGCTTTCAGTGCAACAGACCATTGTCTTCCCGACATATCGCAGTGAACTAGAAATCCGTATCTATCAGGGTTCAAGAGAATAAGCCGTTGCAAAATTGGCAAAGTTTTTCACGGAATTCAAGATGGCGGCCAAACCACGTGACCTAGGAGCAAAATTTTTGCATACTCGTGATCGCCATGTGGCAGTGCATATATTCGGACACTTTTCCCGTCCAAATCCGTTATCTGAAAATCCGACCATTTTGATTGGTCAATGGCGGCCATTTTGTTTTACGGAGCAAAATTTCAAATAGGATTTTGGGAGCCCCAGATCCATCGAACATGTGTGCCAAATTTCGAGACAATCGGTCAAGTGGTTCCAGAGAAGAAGATCTTGAAAGGTTTTAGGATAAATCCAAGATGGCCGCCGGCGCTTTTGACCAATCGGCTTCTTCTTTTGATATGCATTAGATCCCACGTACCCCAATACCTATGCGAAGTTTCGACTTCATCGGTTGAGCGGCGGCTGAGGAAATTTTGTTACAAAATCCGGCGGAATAATAATACCAATTATAAGAGGTTTGCACGCCTCTGGCTTGCAACCCTAATAATATATATACATATAGAATAATCTAGTTGATCAGAAATAGTTTGATTTACAGAAAAAATTATATATATATAACAGTCATGTAGTTGTGATACGAGAAACAGAAATGCCAGGAGCAACAATTTCCCTGACATTTTACTATAGAGTATTATCTTACGGACTAATGGGTATATCGCGGTATCTGTGCGTAACACTAACAACGTATATTAACGGTAGCTGTCATTATCTGTCATTCTTGTATCAGTGAACACATTTGTCATGTTTCGATGCAGAACCATTTATCATATTGCTACGTGAGCTCATAAAATAATGAACAAACTTGCATAAAGTTTTCACAATAACAGGATCCTCGAACGATAAAATCCAAATAACTTTGTCTGAAATATCGAGTTGAGAATAGTTGGCATTCATGCTATCACGTTTAGATAGAAATATGTCCGAAAATTTTCATATTTATTACATTTCATTAACAAAAATGGAATTCATCTTCTACCTTACCAGCATTAATTTTGCAAATAGTACATGGACGCTTATTTGGTTGTACTTTGGAATACCTACCTTTCTGAAACTGAAGTTCATGGCTACTTGTTCTTAACTTATATAAACCAATATGATGATCTCGATTCAGAATAGATAATTAAGGTTTCAAGACAAAATTTTGCTTGAAGGTTCTGAGTTTATTAACGTAAGCTACATTGGGGCGGTCGGTAAACTATTGTCCAGTCCACCAATCACAAAATACACATGAGAAACTACTTGCATATTTAAAAATTGAACTACCAACAGATAAATATTCGGCCGTCCCTTTCTCGGAAAAGCTTCCTTACTCGCCATTATGCTGGACATAGTACCGAAGATAGTGCCGAGTTGGAATCTCGGAAGTGTCATGGGGATTTCCCTCTCTCACTACATGAGAGACACACCGGACCTGTTCAGCGTAATCATTGCTATTCCCTGATGCAGGCTATAGGTGTACACTTCAGTATAATACTACATAGTTATATTGCGTAGCCGTGTAGTAATAAAGGGTGTATGGATAACGTATAAATCCAAAGCAGTCAGTACCCTACAGATACTTTCATGACGTGTCGCCCTTCACCAAAACATGTTGAGACTTGGCGAACTGATGACGTGACGAGAATATCTAGGCAAGCTTCAACTTGTCCTGAATTTTTAACCTTAGAAAATTGCATATCACGTGACGGGAAATGACAATGGTGTTTCTGGTGCCGTATGAACTCTCTTGTTATTGGAAGACTGGCGTCTGAAACTGATTGCAAGGCCATGACTGTATGTTACTGGTGTTCTTATGTGACAAACAATGTATCGAGTTTTAATCTCTTGTCAAATCCTCTGGACGAAAACACCATTTCGTCTCCAAATCATGAACAATCATGTCTGCAATTAAATAAATCTCAAGCCATTCACGTTGAATTTCACCAAACCAAAATATTCTTTGCTGAAGTTATACTATTCTGGACAGTAATATTCCAGTGGGACCTGCATATGGCGTATACATATCTCGCCTAGTAGCATTTGCTAGATCCTGTGTTAATTGTGACGATTTCAATCAACGTCACAACACATTGTTGCAGAAACTTATAAAACAGGGCTATTCCTCCAAGCGCCTCCACTTAAAGTTTCTCAAATTTGGCGATACATATCGCATGCTGATAGCAAAATACGAACGTAGCGTGCAAGATCTATGGCGTTACGTTTCGTAACTTGTGTCTAATTCCGCTTAACCCGGGGCTAGGGGCCGTATGAAACCATGTACTTCAAGATTCTCATGGTGCCCATATGAACAGTCACAATCAAACCGTGACCGAGATACACCATTCTCTAGATAACGACTTTAGAACGATTATTATGGATTGAGAATACTGATCAGCGATACGGATTTTATATTTTTGGAACATCATGATGTCTTGTCGGCATCATTGAAAACTGTTGACTGTTTACGTATACTATGATTGTCTTTTTTGAATTTGGTGCTAATACTGTTATATGGATATGGAATAGGTCTTTGGATTATGGACGCGGATATTCTTCAATGGACGACGGCTGAATTATGAATGATGGACTAGACGCTTGTATTGACTTATTTAATGAATACACGTGTATTGAAAATTGCATCGACCAAGATGTCCAGCTTTTGTGATAAATCATTTCAGAAAACAATTGTACATGTACGTGGCGTTATACAATATATAGACAGACACAGGTCATCAGAAATTTAATGCGAATGCCAAAAATATTGGGAGAGCTGAAGTAGTATCTAAGAATAATTTTCTCGAAATCTTGCAAAACAAAATTTCTTTAATAGTCGATAATGCTATACTGTTATTTCATAAATTGATAAGCCCAGTTGTATTTCCGCGGCTGTGAAGTATGGGTTCTTGAAGCTATATCTATTATATCGAGAGAATGTAGTAATTGGTCTGTAAACAGAGGTTACGTCCCACTACCTGTCCCACAATGAGAAACTAGGCAAATACTATTTCCATTAGCCATAAGTACCGAATTGCTGGTTTTGGGCGAAATCACTTGATGGAAAAGCAAAAACGAAATTGTCTCATCTGATATACAAGTATTGTAGCAATTGCTGCAATTACGAAAATAGTGTCATTAGCAGTTGCTAGGTCGCCTGCTAATGTCACAAATGCAGTGTGACAATAGCAGACGATTCTGTCAATTAAAAAACATGATAGCGTTTATTGTCACAACCGGGAACCAGTAATTATTTGAGGCAAATATATATCACACATGATGTACGACTAAATATTTGACATACTTGCATTATCAACCACTAATGGCATAATCGTCGGAATTGCGTTATTAGTGGTCGACTCAGCATGCAGAGCCGCTAACTAATGTCGCAATTGCGACAATAACGGTTGACTCTACATACAGAGTCGCCTGCTAATGACTCATTTTCGACATTAGTTGGCGACCAGACAACTGCTAATGACACGCAATTGCAACAATTGTGTCAGTAATAGTTGTTACAAAGCATTTGTTTTTTTTTGACGCAGAGAATGGATTTACAATCATAAATGGATCAAATACACATATGCCAAATCAGTCTTTGAAACCAGCACAGATATGGCTGATGGCTGACACAATATTATACGAATATTGTATTGTGTCTTGTAAAGAAGAACATTGAAGCTAGACTTAGTGATCAGTATTTTTAGAATTATTGGCAAATTCAAAAAATGCTCTCATACCGGTATGTAGCATATTCAAAGACCACCTAAAGATCGAAAATGATCATCAGTTATCACCAGTCAAATATCGACTAGTTTTCACAAAATTCCGTACTTCCAATCACCGAATTCCTCGAATCGGTAGATGGGCAAAACATATCAAAGATGTACTTTCTGTGATATAGCCATTAGAGATGACCTTCAATATTCACTTCACCTTCTCCCACATAAAACCCGTCATATTTTTCATTAAATGTGAGACGACCACGCATTGTCGTCAGACAGTGCCACACGACTGTTCCTCAGTGCGTCAAGAAACAGGAAACCCTGTCAAGAAACGATGCCAAGCCTGAATCCAATTACATTTGGATCTCCATAAGCTTATCTTTTTATGCTCGCTGCGTGTTCTAATTACAGGCCGTGGACATCATTCATTCCCTGGACCAGGATCGGTTGTAGGAAAACACGCTGTAACTGATCTGTTATCACCCGTCTGATAATTGCGCCAGAGGCGACTCCGGGTTGACCTCATTTGAAGGAAGATGGTAATGATCGACAGAGTGCACATATGATGACAAGACTCCAATGCCAATTTTGGCTGAAGTCCAGTTTAAGGTCAGTAAGCCAAGGTGTAATTCTTGGGTTATGGTAGTTAAAGCCAACACGCTAATGAATCGACAGAGATGATTGTAAGTGAAGGCGACAGTATGTGTGTCACGCAACTGATGTTCATGGGTCATTCTGTTCTTTCCGTTTTCAAAGGGCGATTTGAACCTGTGGCCGAAAGTAATAAAACAGCAAAACTCGAAAAAAAAACTAAATTGTGGGGAAGCTTTTTGGTCGACACTTATATTTTAAAGTATACCATGCAGCAAACAGTTATTTGTACATAACACACATGGAAACCGTTTGGGGGAAATACCACAATACAACAAACATGACTTATATAGCCTGACAAAACAAAACATAAAAAATGGGATAGCAAAACATGACTGACTTTTCCAATCTCTTGCCTGTAACGAATTCAGAGTTCTATTGACTGGCAGGCCTCTTCGTCTACCCACAGATTGACAGTGAAACCACTCGCCAATTGAGCACCGCTTGGCTTCTATCATGCTTGCGTATGTTAAACTAGATACAGTCGATCGAATACGATCGAGGATGCATCCCTTTTGCATCTTTAGTAAAGGAAGCATTCATTATTTATGAAGAAAGTAAAAACGTAAAACTTAGGAAAAACATCATTAACATGGCCCCCATAAGATATCTTGAGGGAAGGTACCCACATACCAAATTTGAATGAATCCGTTCAGGTCCAACAGTTACAGTCCGGAAATGCAATTTTACCTTGGCCCACAGGTAGCGCCATGTATAGGCAGATAGGCATAAAAATAATCCCAACCGAGATCTTGAGGCAAGATCCCTGGACATTGGAAATGGAAAATGTTAAAAAAAAATGTTAATGGCCTACAGTTGGTGTCACCTATGAGCAGATCGACAAGAAAAATAACCCCAAGCGAAACCTTTAGATAAGGTATTCATATACCTAACTTGGAAAGAATCCACTCAAGTTTTAAAAAGTTATCGTCCGGAACATAATTTTAAATTTGCCCCCTGGTGGTGTCACCTATATGTGGATCGGCATGAAACACAATGCCAAATGAGAAATTGTGGCGAGGTACCTACACACCAAATTTGGATTGAATTATCCAGGTTTTCAAAATTTATTGTCTGGAAACACTTAACTTAGCTTTCAGGCGGCGCCACCTGTATACGAATCAACACGAAAAAATGCTTAGACCAGATCTTGAGGCAAGATACCCACACACCGAATTTGGAAAGAATCCTTACGGTATTCAAAAGTTATTGTCTGGAAATGCAATTTTGACTTGGCCCCCAAGTGGGGCCACCCAGAGGCGGATTGGCACGAAAAACAATTCCAAGCAAGATCTATAGACAAGAGACCCACTTACAAAATACAGAAACGTGGGCCTGTGCCTGATAAATTGAGACCTTTTGGGGCTGCAATTCATTGAGGCGTGGCAGAATTATACCAATATTGCCGACTACACAAAAATTTCAACTTTCTGCCAATATATATTGGATATATATGCTCAAGCACAATACACGAGGGTCGGGCGCGGGCTAGTTTGGGAGATAGAGGGCGCGGCTTGGAGCCCTGGGAGTGGAGACGTGCTCTCCTCGAGGGTAGTGGTAGGTGTGCTGACATGAAACCCATAGAAAGCTCTCTGTACATGAAGCAACCACACTGACAACTGCATGCCATCATCTGTCAGTCTGAAGAACAACAAGGTTGAACTCAATTCAATTCGGGAAATTGATCCTGTTACAAGCGTCTAGTCCGTCATTCATAATCCAGCCGTCGTCCATTAGAGAATATCCGCGTCCATAATCCAAAGACCTATTCCACATAATTCAAAAAGACAATCATAGTATACATAAACATAGGCTTGTTTCCTGCAAGCGAGAAGCGGTCAACAGTTTTCAATGATGCCGGCAAGACATCATGATGTTCCAAAAATATCAAATCCGTATCGCTGATCAGTATTCTTAATCCATAATATTCGTTGTAAAGTCGTCATCTAAAGACTGATGTATCTCAGTCACGCTTTGATTGTGACTGTTCATATGCGTACCATGAGGATCTAGAAGTACATGGTTCATACGGCCCCTAGCCCCGGGTTAAGCGGAATTAGACACAAGTTACGAAACTTCGCGCCATAGATCTTGCACGCTACGTTCGTATTTTGCTATCAGCATGCGATATGTATCGCCAAATTTGAGAAACTTTGAGTGGAGGCGCTTGGTGGAATAGCCCTGTTTTATAAGTTTCTGCAACAATGTTTTGTGACGTTGATTAAAATCGTCACATTTAACACAGGATCTAGCAAATGCTACTAGGCGAGATATGTATACGCCGTATGCAGGTCCCACTGGAATATTACTGTCCAGAAAGGGATAGTTTACGATGTCGAAATTGTAATCATCTCTTTTGTCATAAAGTCGACGAGAGAGAATGCCCGCTTCATTTTTATAGAGATAGAGATCTAAATGTGATGTGCCTGTAGGGCTATCTGTAGTTTCCTTCAAATCCAGTGATGGTGGATATATATCCTTCACTGCGTCATTTATATAGCGATTATCCACAGCGAGAAGATCGTCTATATAGCGTTTGGTGAATGAGAAGGAACGGGCTTTGAATGGATCGATTTTTGAAAGCGCCTGCATATAGTCATATTCATAAGAGAACAGATACAGGTCAGCCAACAGGGGTGCACAATTAGTACCCATTGGAATACCTATATGCTGCTGATATATTGTGTTGCCAAATTTCGCATAGATATTTTTAATGAGAAATTCAAGCAACTCTATAAACAAAGAAACATCCCATGAATGATATCTCTTGTATGTAGTCGAGCTAAAGAATGCTTTATGGCTTCCGACATTAATATATCTACGATCAGTTTTTGAACACAGATACTATTAATGAACTTATACGGTCAATAAGGTCCTGATGAGGGATTGTAGTATAGAGAGTCGAGAAATCCCATGTAGATACATGTCTGTACGGTATGTGACCTTTAGCATCAAGTTCTTCCGTAAGACATTTTGAGTTTTCAATATCCACATACATTCAACGCCAGAGTTCTTAGAAATAATGGCGCAATACCTTTCCCAAAATGCTTTTACCTCCTGAAGGGCCCTCGTCAATAGGGTTGAAAGAAGCTTGGTGGTACAGCTTCTAGAACCAGCTATGAATCTAGCTTTGTATGGTGATTTATGCATTTTGGGAGTCCAGTATAGTTTTGGTAAGTCGTTATGATTGGTTGGAAGACAAATACCTCTTTCCCTGAGAAACTTTTTGTGATTGTTAAATAAATCTTCCAGAGTAAATGCAGTTTGGGAGTAAGTAGACGTATTTGATGAAGATATGTCTACACTCAATTCTTTAAGCAGCACCTGGTAATAGTAATATTTACATATGAATATTATATTATTCTATTCTGGGACTATGACGAATTTACTCTGGAGATTTGCTAGAACTTCTTGCGAATTGAGGTTTCTCAGTACTTGTTTTGCTTGGGGAAGAGTACTTCTGTCAATATGGCGGATTGTTTCAACGACCTTGCTCTTGGTGAGGTCCAGGCAATCAGCGAGTACTGTAGGTTCAACTTTTTCTCGCTTAGACCAATCAATAACGTACTGTTCCATTGCAGACAGGACTATCTTCTGGTCGGCCTTCAGATTTATTCTTCTTGGCTCTCTATATTTAGGTCCCTTCATCAGGAGTAATTTCAGATCCTTATCTCTCACCACATCAAGGTCACCAGTCACAATATGTTTGCATGGTGTATAGATAAAGTTCGACGATTCACAATCACAACTATAGCCTCCTGACGTGTATAAGTTCCAATCAAACTCCTGGACAGCATTGGAGTAATTGAAT
>JAVTVY010029685.1:0-12653 GCA_036873755.1 Hanleya hanleyi | reverse complement strand
AAAAGTGAGACCATCCTAACATCCTATCACATATAAGGCAGGCCTGTCATTTCAATCCAGAGGCCTGTCATTTCATTCCTCATTATGATATGGTTAACAACCTAGGAATAATGACCACAAAAGTGAGACCATCCTAACATCCTATCACATATAAGGCAGGCCTGTCATTTCAATCCAGAGGCCTGTCATTTCATTCCTCATTATCATATGGTGTACAACCCAGGAATAATGACCACAAAAGTGAGACCATCCTATCACATACAAGGCAGGCCTGTCATTTCAATCCAGAGGCCTGTCATTTCAATCCAGAGGCCTGTCATTTCATTCCTCATTATCATATGGTGTACAACCTAGGAATAATGACCACAAAAGTGAGACCATCCTAACATCCTATCACATATAAGGCAGGCCTGTCATTTCAATCCAGAGGCCTGTCATTTCAATCCAGAGGCCTGTCATTTCATTCCTCATTATGATATGGTTTACAACCTAGGAATAATGACCACAAAAGTGAGACCATCCTAACATCCTATCAGATATAAGGCAGGCCTGTCATTTCAATACGGAGGCCTGTCATTTCAATCCAGAGGCCTGTCATTTCATTCCTCATTATCATATGGTGTACAATCCAGGAATAATGACCACAAACGTGAGACCATCCTAACATCCTATCAGATATAAGGCAGGCCTGTCATTTCAATCATGAGGCCTGTCATTTCAATCCAGAGGCCTGTCATTTCATTACTCATTATGATATGGTGTACAACCCAGGAATAATGACCACAAAAGTGAGACCATCCTATCAGATATAAGGCAGGCCTGTGATTTCAATACTGAGGCCTGTCATTTCAATCCAGAGGCCTGTCATTTCATTCCTCATTATGATATGGTGTACAACCCAGGAATAATGACCACAAAAGTGAGACCATCCTAACATCCTATCACATATAAGGCAGGCCTGTCATTTCTATGGCAAGCCAAAGTGCTTTTTATTCCGAATTTCCGATATCGGGAATTAGAATTTCCGATATCGGAAATTCAGTGACAATTTTCGATATCGGAAATAGAATTTCCGATATCGGGAATTCAATTTCCGATATCGGGAATTCAATTTCCGATATCGGGGATTCAATTTCCGATATCGGGAATTCAATTTCCGTTATCGGAAATAGAATTTCCCATATCGGAAATTGTCACCGAATTTCCGATATCGGAAATGAAAGCCTGAAAGCTTTACAAAACCTAGGGGTGCATTCCACACCTAAATCTGAATCTGAATCTGAATCTGAAACCTAAATGATGTGCGGCTAAAAACAGGCATGGGTTCGGATCTTCGGCCATAAATAGATGTAAAATCTTTAACAAAAACCTTGTAAACGTATATATTTTCTAAATGGGCACACTCGTGCCATTATTTCAGGGGACTTGTGAGCTATTGAAATTGAAAAGGAAAGACGTGCAATCCTCCTTAGCCCTTCTTCAACTTTTTCTGAAAAACATGAAATGATTTTCTTTTTATGTATGTTAAAGTGTTTCCCGTCCAAAGGACAATTTAATATGGCGAAAAAAATAGGGGATCGACCTACTCGTTTTTTGTAAAATTTTATCGCCATAGAGGAATCATGATTTTCGCTTCCAGAAAAAGTGCGGATTTTGGTCCTCCAGATATTCAATTCCGGACACGATTAACTCTGTAGTGGCAAGTGGGTGCGATCAACAAGCAATTGTTATATCCTCGTTTGGAGAAATGGTTACGTCCAGCAGGGTGATACTATAGATATCAGTTAGTAGAAAGGTAAGAAGAATTACCTTGCTGTCAAAATCGGGCGATCTTCCTTATAATAAAATTAGGGAGGGACCACTTTGTACGAAACCGTGGCAAGTGTGGAGTGCACCCTAGAGTTGCAATTCCCGATATCGGAAATTCAATGACAATTTCCGATATCGGGAATTGCATTTCCGATATCGGAAATTGAATTTCCGATATCGGGAATTGAATTTCCGATATCGGGAATTGAATTTCCGATATGGGGAATTCAATTTCCGATATCGAGAATTCAATTTTCGATATCGGAAATTGAAGGTCATGAATTTCCGATATCGGGAATTTTAATTCCGATATCGGGAATTCAATTCCCGATATCGGAATTTCTCGAATAAAAAGCACTTTGGCTTGCCATACATTTCAATCATGAGGCCTGTCATTTCAATTCAGAGGCCTGTCATTTCATTCCTCATTATGATATGGTGTACAACCTAGGAATAATGACCACAAAAGTGAGACCATCCTAACATCCTATCAGATATAAGGCAGGCATGTCATTTCAATCCGAGGCCTGGCTGCTGTGGGGAGGGGGGTGCTGATTTGGTTTCAATACGGTGAATCATTCTAATCATTACTGTACTGTAATTGTTCTGCTCAATCTGTTGGGCGCTGTGATTAGCTAAATAAAGAAGTCTGAAGTCCGTCATTTCAATCCAGAGGCCTGTCATTTCATTCCTCATTATCATATGGTACATACAACCCAGAAATAATGACCACAAAAGTGAGACCATCCTCACATCCTATTGGATATAAGGCAGGCCTGTCATTTCAATCCAGAGGCCTGTCATTTCATTCCTTATTATCATATGGTGTACAACCCAGGAATATTATAATGACCACAAAAGTGAGACCATCCTAACATCGGATCCTATCAGATATAAGGCAGGCCTGTCATTTCAATCATGAGGCCTGTTATTTCAATCCAGAGGCCTGTCATTTCATTCCTCATAATAAGATATGATAAATACCTCCATGATTTGACCCATCCTCGTCTGGAAGGCATTAAATTGAAGTTATCTGGCAACCAACTATGCCTGTTTGGATCCATTTTCGTAATTCCCACGGTTGAAACCACGTGATGACGCTTTTCTGAGTAATCTACACATTTATTGATTTACGCTGAACCGTCATACATATTCAAGCAAAGCACATGTTCACCTCACACAGTGAGTCACAGTGCGCACATGTTGTTCTCTAGCTTTGTTGTTCTCATGCATATTCATATGATGTGCACAGATTTTAATGACGTCAGGATCCCCAAAAATACCGCTCGGTCGAGGTGACGTGGCTGAGGGTGACGCCATTTTACCCCTTATTGACACTGACAACGTTGAATAAATCGTCCGAAATTCATTCTGATCGACTCCATCAGACATCGGTTCCAGACATTGTTGGGAGCAAGATGAAAGTAAAGTCAACACTTTTAAGGTTAATTTGCCTTGTTTCAGCGGCGGTGTATCAGGTCAAAAGTGATGAACACAGTCATGCCGTAAGTATGGTGCCCCATATTCAAGCTTCGTAGGTATTTTACACCAAAAAAAAAATTTCATCACACACATACAATTTATACCTCATTTGAAAGCCAAAACCTGTATTAGAAGAAAAAACTTTACAGAACGAAAATCCGTCCAGTATTCGCGGATGTCAAACATTTTGAAGTTCGGGAAATGACGATTTTTGGGGGACATGCCATTAACATGGAGCCTATGGGAAATGCCAAAATTCCATGGCACAAAGGAATTTCAACTTTGAAATGATGGATATCGTTAAATATTCGCTCAATTTTCATAATTTTTGGGACACGTATACTTCAAGTGTCACTGTTTTAAAATATTCCATCAAGGATCCTGATTGGTTGATAGTAAGCTCCTAATTTGCATATCATTTGCATATATGTATCAAATTTGCACCCAAAACTATGTTTTCGTCCATATTTAATTGATAAAATCAACCTGTATTCAATTTTTTTTGCATGGATTTTTTAATTTACTTGTAATTATGTAAGATGACACAGACAATATACATTTAAAGTTTAATTGTCAATAAATTAACATAAATTATGCATAAATTTGCATAAATTATTGCAGTCAAATAGTTGTATTGTATGTGTTATACTTCTGATTTTGATGTTCACATCGCAATTAAGACATCGATTTTAATGTCGGTACCACTAACGTCATTATTTGTTTGCAATATATATACCAGGACAAAGTATATCATGATGGGACTGCTGGAGAGGAGCGGAGAGGGGACTTCTGTGGGTAGAATAAAGTAAAAAAATGTCTAAAAACCCTTGTTACACTGAAATATTATGTCGGTGAAATTGCACATGTGAATTCGATATTCCTGTATGTTCATCAACACAAATTCTTGTCTCAAAGCTACAAGGTGAGGATAAAGATGGTTTTGTGTTGAACGCAAATTGGTGTTGATTCTAACACAATTTGTGTTATTTTCAACACAATTATTGTATTAAAATGGCTTGAACGCGATTATTTCCGCAGTGCATGCAGACTAAACTTAATACATAACAGGAACGCACGAATGGTATTTTTTGCAGTAAGAATATATTGGAGAGATATGTAATAGTTTGGACAAAATGACGTCTGGCGGCTAAAAAGCAGCCGTATGATTTCACAGAAAAGCCTTCCTCTGCACCTCAAATTCAGACCAGAATTTGAAGGATTCTAAGACGTAGCCTTTGGAATGTTAGCCTCCCTTTTATTGCAGATGTTCTTGTGGAAACTATGAAGTATACCTACAAAGCCCCTATAACACCGGTTTTAAAAGGGAATCACTATCAGATAGTCTAGCTCGGGAGCTGTGATGACAGATGACCACAAAGAAGTAACTCATCTGATGTTAATGGATGAACATCAAGGGCATCTGATGGAGTAAATGTTTCAACGTGGGGTAAACATGGTGAATGCAATACGGTAATACACAGAAAGCTAGACTAAACTGTAATGCCCGACATAGTGTCGTAAATTTCCGACCAAGATAATAAACAAACAATTGTATTTGTCAAGTGACCTGTACAGAGGGCGGGCACAACTATCCAAAGCAATATGAAACATATGTTTGAATTGTATGTCAGTTGAATGCCAATAAGAGAAGAACAAATCAACCAAATGAAACTGCTAGATGAATATTAATAAGAAAAACAGAACGGAAAGGTGTGTTATATAACATAATATGAAGACGACACCGTAGAAGGAATATGGAGGTGAATTGATGTAACTTCATGGTGCTGGCAGGAGCGATGTCAACAATCAACGCCATCACCTCCTAAAAGTGGTATGATCCCACCAACAACTGTGCTGTAAACGTAAATGGGGAAAATCTCTGTTATTTGATCATATTTTCTCTGAATGTTTAATGAAGATCTTCAATAATGTCTTCCTGGGTACAACTCACACCAGCAACCGTTCTGTCCATATAAACAAGAATAATCAAGATCAAGCCTATTTGATACGGTTTAGTAGATATGGCGATGAAACAAAAGGGACAAATAACACAATGTTGGGCAACCACACCAACAAAGCAAGATGGAACATATTATCTGCCTGCAGTTTTATTTCTCAATGTTATTTATATTCATGTTGAATGGAGATGAATCTAATTAATGCAGCCCATGTTGGGCACAACTCACAAGGTATGTTTGCGGCGTCCACAAATGGCCCCCATCGCTAACCATCCATGTAGCTAGTTGACTTCACACGAACAACCAAGTAACGAGTTTGGATCCATATTAATTTGATATGGTTTCATTTTCTCAATGTTATTACATTCCTGTTTAGTTTAATGGCGAGGAATCAAATTATTTATAATTGTGTCAATGTTTGGCACAATTCACACCAACAAGAGTACGTCACAGAGGTCAAGGTATAGTGGAATTTTAAAAACTCGATCTGATATAAATGGGAATGAGTAAAAGATGAGGATTTTCTTTTGAAAAAAAAATGTATTTGAAAAGGAACTTATTTTATTAACTTTCATTTAACTCTTTGAAAATATATATATATTCACCTATACCATCCATTATCCCACCAGCCAGGCAAATGCGCTTGTGCTTGGGTCTGATGATTGATTCACCAAGTTGAACATCCGAGATAATGTGATAACAGAACTTTTTTATGATCCATGCTCACATTCAGAGATATAATAAAAGTTCCTTCACAACCTGTCTAATGCCATCTTCAAACGTTCATAAATCATTAGTTATACGACTACAATTCTGAATCCTAAAATCATATCAATTCACTTCTTGTAAAATCTTGCTCTCGTTTTCCAGGAACTAAGCTCCTAAATGTTCATTTCTATTTCAAACGATGGCTTTTCATTCTGCATGTTCTCCAACTTTCACTTTCAGCATTTCGACCCTTTTATGCAGTACCCGTTAATCATCTTCCTGTTTTTCTCCAGTATTGCTTCAATATTCTGGTGTAGATCTTTCTCATTCGACCTGTAGTTTCTGTACTGTGTCCTAAAGTTCCTGCTTTGTTTTTTCCTCATCAATCATTCTGTATTTCATTTCCACCAATCAGCTGGCTGATTGCCGAGTCTCTTATTCACTTCAGCTGCTTATTCATGTTCCTTTTTGTCGCGATCAACTGGTCATGAATAACGTTAACTGCACATTTACTTCACCAATCGTCTTGTAGTTTCTAGTACCGTATGTTTATTTCAGATCTGCTTGCTCCAGACTTCTGTTCCTCTTGAGCTCCTCTCCATAGTCTTGGTTGACTTAGCAAGTGTCAGATCCGGCAGTCAATATTCAGCCATCGTCCATATTAGAATTTCCACATCAATAATCGAAAAAACTATTTTGTTTGACAATTATAGCACCGAATGTACTTTGAAAGAAGTAGGTAAAACTGCAATTTCGCACTTCGTAAATCTAATGTTCATATACATTCCTATTTGACAAGGGGTATGTGGGTGCCGTCCAGGACGCCATCATGTTTATACCATAAATAGTATGCTCCCCTGAAGAATGGAAAACTGCTCAATATCTTAACCACGGCTATTAATATTAATATGAATCTACCAGAAGATGATGGAATATTAATTATCATTTTGTATAAATGTTAATTCTAATATACCATTTCTTCCATGCATTAATTACTAATCAGGGTCGATTACTCGCCAACAATGACTACTTTTGTACTGTAAATGTTTAATATATAACTTAGTAAATAATAAATCTATTTATATTAATTTAGTAGGCATACACCGGGTGTGTAGTGGCCCAGAAAACGTCGCATCGATTGTGTTCTCCAATTAAAGGAAATATTGGTCACAAACTTCAAGCAGTCGGATAAAAACAATATCGTACCAGTGACACTATTTCATGATGCTAGAATTAAGTTGTTTTATGTTGATTCGAAATTGAAACACCAAAGAGTGGTAGAATACACAGCAGCAAGTGATACAACAGCAATGTGAAATGACAACAAAGGCTCATGTTCAGAGGCTTGATCCAGGCACGACGGAAGCAATTGGTGATTGGAGGGGCCACTATCACAGCACCAATATAGGTGAGAGGTCCAGGGGCCGCCTAGACCCGGAAGTTCCAGCGGTTTTAGATAGCCGAAATCGTTTTGTAGGCGGTAATAAAAACTCTTCGCCTGTGTCAAGTCATTTTGTTTTACCGGTTTTGTTGTTTCTCACCACGTTGTTTTTACTCGCCATCAAACAAATGATCGATGTTCGAAAGCATAAATAATTTAAACATACATGTATAATTTCAATGGAAATGTTCATCAAGCATTCACCATGTCACTAACACCGGTTTGTTGTACTTGTTCAGCACAGAGTTCAGTTTTTTTTTTTTTTTTGCTGAAAATATTGGTGGTGGTGGGGGGGGGGGGCATACAGAAAATTAGACTGAATTCAGACTCATTTCTTCTTTGGTAAATACAAGTATGGCACTAAATTTACGTTGAAACAGTGGAATCAGTCGATAGGCCTATACTTTTCACTTTGAAGCACATGTTATAATATATTTCTTTCTTTCTTTTGTACGGATTGCTATATTGTCTGCCGCTCGTTTTCTTAATATTTATTTTTGTACTTCCAAAATTTCTGAAACTTCAGTATGTTCTGTGAACTAGGCATAATATCTAAGAATCAGACGCCGTTTTTTTTTTAGTTGTTTTTTTTAGGCTCTATGCTATCTGTATTTTCCTAATGTTAATCTTATGGAAGCCGTAGGCCTACCCAAGCTATACGAGCGGGAACGCATT
The DNA here is from genome assembly GCA_036873755.1 of Hanleya hanleyi. Taxonomy (NCBI): domain Eukaryota; kingdom Metazoa; phylum Mollusca; class Polyplacophora; order Lepidopleurida; family Hanleyidae; genus Hanleya; species Hanleya hanleyi. Next base: position 4,580 of record JAVTVY010029685.1, on the reverse strand, counting down.
GCTGTCTGTGAGAATGATTTCAGTCTTTTTTTTAGAGATTTTATGGAAATTGCAAGGAGATAATGGATATCCTGTGAGTACTTGCCAATTATTTTAAATCAGAAAGTGCACGTTATCACGTTGATGTAGAGTGACCTTGACATGTGGACTGTACTATAGACCACGTGGTGTTCAAAGTTCATGCTCGCTGCAACAAACCTGCTTGTTTTGACGACGCTGGTCGAAAGTACTCTTTTCGGAAATTAAAGACACAGTCTATCATGGATGAAATCAGGTACAGTCAAGTACCCATTTCACTCGAAAATAACTGAATTTTTCGAATCTGTATCATTCGTTTCTCTGGAAGGGAATTTTATGGGTCCAAATGGCGCCAAGTCGCCGTTCAAAGTGTTTTTCACACAATTTTTGCCATCAAAACAACGTTTATTTCGTTAATATTCTATCTACAAACTTCAATCAAACAGATGTCATGAATATGGGATATGTTGTTTATAAATTCAGTCATTATACATGTCTGTCATACAGAACAGCGACGGTGCCCAGCGATATTTTCAATCTATAGATAGATAGATCATTTATTTGCCATATGTGGCGCCCTCTAGGAGCGAGTATACATTAAAACACATATTTATACATTAAAACTACATATAATCACAGTTTACTTGTATCACAGGTTATGAACATGGAGGTTAAAACGAGACAGGACAATACAAATACAAATATCTACATCAAGGTCATTATTTAGAAAGAAGGGGGGAAAAAATCAAATAAAATAAAATAAAATAAAATAAAATAAAATAAAATAAAATACAACACTTAAAAAAATAGAAGAAAAGAAAAAAAAAAAAAAAATGTCTTTCTCATTGTAAAACATTCCCGAACATATTTTGCTAACTTTCTACAAAGCCTTGGGTTTTCATTCGTTAGCAACCAATAGAATTGTGCATCGAGGTTCAGGGATATAAATTGTGGGCAATATTCAGCAACCTTTTCAAAGAACTTTTTGCGATATTTGTTGAAATGTGAGCATGTCATGAGAAAATGTTTTTCATCCTCCACTTCGTTAAGGTCACACAGGCCACAGATTCTATCCTCTAGCTTAGCTTTTTCATACCGTCCTTGTTCAATCTGTAGCCTGTGGGAGCTTATGCGAAGTGAAGTAAGATACTTTCTATCCTCTTTATCAGTTATGAGGGATAGATATTTTTCTTTTTTAAAATGATGTTTAAATATCTTATAAGTTCTCAATTTGCCAGTTGTATTTGCAATGTCTTCTTTCCATTTGTTTTTAAATTCATTTGACAAGATGGTCTTTACCTTTTTAATGATAAATGTTAAATGGTATAGATGAGGGTTTAGAAAAACATTTTCCATGTCCAGTTTACACATAATAAAATACATGCATTTGCCCCAGTCTGTCCTTGGCAGTTTAGTTATAATATCAAAATTCTGGGCATAAGCCTCATGTAAGAGGGAGCCATTTTCTGCAGAACAGACTCTATACCAGTATTTAACCATGTTTAAGATAATATCCAGATACATAGGTAAGCTACCTAGCTCGCCTAGAACTGCAGTATTGACACTTTTTTTATGTACTCCCAGCAATGTCTTGCAAAACTTGATATGTAGCTTTTCAGCTGTACAGTCTGAAAAATAGTCCAAGGGGTGCCCCTTTGAATTTGATAATTTGAACATTCCCCATATTTCGCTACCATACATTAGAATGGGTTTAATTGTATGGTTGAAGAGATGCAGACCTGTAGAAGTATCAACTGAAAGTGAGTTTAGCTGTTTACAAAGTTTGAAATAGGCCTTAAGAGCCCTGTTATGGAGGTCTAGCTTAGCTTGTGTAAAACTACCAGAGGCACAGAAGACTACTCCCAGGTAGGTATAGCTGGCTGTATGTACCAGTATTTTGCCCCTGTAGTGAAGACTTGTATTGACAACTCTTCCCAATTTATTAAATATTAGTATCTGTGTTTTATCTATGTTAATGTCTAAGCCCCAGTCTGAGCTGAACTGATCTACTCCATCTAGGCATTTTTGTAGCCCTGTTTCAGTGGACGAGATAAGCACAACATCATCTGCATACATCAGGCTACTTATATGACAATTACCTGTGCCCAGCGATACAGGGTCACAGTCATCATTAAAATAAGTAGGCAGATCATTAATAAAGATCTTAAAGAGATTGGGACTCAGTGGGTCACCCTGTCGTACCCCTATCTCATTTCTAAACTCTTGAGTCAGTGTGTCACCAAGGCGAACACGCGCTGATGAGCTACCGTACATATTTTTAATTATGTCATAAAAATTTCCTTTGATACCCAACTTGGCAACCTTGAGGAATAGTCCTGTATGGATGACGGTATCGAAAGCTTTTCGAAAGTCCACAAAACAGCAATACAATTTTCCGGAAGGTTGACTGATATATTTGTTTATTATTGACTTTAAGATAAACATATGATCACTTGTTCTAGCGTTCCTGGTAAAGCCAAGTTGGGTCGAATGAATAACATTATTCTCCTCTAGGTAATTTTCGAGGCGGGAGTTAAGGATGCTATTAAATAGTTTACCGAGGCAACTGTTGATACAAATTCCTCTGTAGTTGTTAGGATCATATTGGTCACCTTTCTTAGGAATTGGGGTGATATACCCTTCTTTCCATTTTGATGGGTAAGTGCCACTGGTGAGAACTAAATTGAACAATTTCAATAGGCATGGTAGCAATTCATGCTGCCCGTATTTGATCATTTCATTAAGAACTTGATCGGAACCAGGGGACTTGTCATTTTTTAATGTTTTTATGGCATCCTGAATTTCTCTTGAAGTAACCTTAAAATCGAGTTGATTGAAGGTTGAGTGTTGTTCCTCAATAAGTAACTGGTTATTGAGATCTTCTATTTTTTCTTTTTTTGACTGGGGGACTGTACTCAGAACCGAAAAATGTTCGTACCATCTATTAGGTTCAATTTTATCCGAGATTTGCGATGCAGAGTTAGGACTGTCTTTAAGAGTATTAAGAAGATCCCAATAAGCTTTAGGGTTTGACTCGTGTAGGGCATTCAGTTTGTCAAACATCTCTTGTTTGAATGCACGTTGTTTTTTTCTTCTAAGTTTATTATATTTTTTTGATATGCGACAAAAGGAACCCTTCAGAAAGGGGTCCCTGGGAAACTGTTGCCTTAACCGGCCTTTGGATATAAGATCTCTGCGCATATGTTTTAGTTCGTTATCCATCCACTTAGGGTCTTTATGACTCCTTTTTGTGATGGTTGTACATCGTTTTTTTAGAGAAAGTTCTGCTGCAGAGATAAAGATATTGAGCAATTGGTTCGAGGCATTTTCTACTTCATTTATACAAAAATTGTTATCAATATACTCAGTTATGCTTTGTTTGATGTGGATTAATCAGGGCTGATTGATATTTTTCAATAGAGTCATTCGACCAAATATAACGAGAAGGGGTATAAACTGTGTTGCTACTGGTATGTCTGGTATAATTAAAATCTGCTAAAATTCTCAAAGAGAGATTACAGTGGTCTGAGAGTGTAGGGGATAACATACCAACATGGAAGTACATAACATATGACAGTAGTTCCTCACTCACAATACCATAGTCAACAACACTACAACCCCTCGGGGTATAACAAGTATAGTTGCCGTGCTTGTCCCCTAAAGTTCTACCATTGAGAATTCTCATTCTGCTAGATATACATAGATTCAAGAGTTGTCTCCCTCTAGTGCATACGTTTAGTCTATCCTTACTAGTTCTTGTAGGCAAAGCGTTGTCTGCAATATAGTCAGGATATAAAGGTAAGCAATTTGTGGTGTCATTCAATATGTAATCATCTAAAATACCTGTACGGGCATTAAAATCTCCCAATAACAAAATTTTTCCACAAAGGCTAAAACTTTGAATATCAGATTCTAAAAGGTTTAAGACATCTTCATCACATCTGCGAGAGTAACTGGAATACGCTGGAGGTATGTGGATAAAACAGGTATAAATATCCTCAATGGTGCCAAATTTAGAACCAGGCAAAATAATCCACTGGTAGTTTGTACTGTTATTTGGCAAAAAAGTCAGCCAAGGCCAAATTTCTTGTTTTGCATAGATAGCAAGACCTCCAAAGTTTCGAGTACTTTTGCACATGCGAGGTCGATTTACAACATGGCAACGATAACCTGATATAGAAACATTTGAATTCTGGTCACAGTGGGTCTCATTGAGACCAATAATGTCATACTTTTTCAATTCACTAAGAAGCATATTGTCCTGTAATTTATTGTGACATTTAGTAATCAAACCGTTAATGTTCCATGAGCATATATTAAGACCCCTTTTAGGAGTGGCAAAAGATGGCATGTAATAAATTTAGTTTTGACCAGATCGACCATAGTTTCTGCGATCATTTCTTATTCTAAATGACTGTTGGTTACGGAAAGAGGGTCCCCTAAAATTACTTGTAGAGGGAGTGTGGTTTCGCAGAGATGTAAACCCGAAGATTTTGTCAAGTGTGTTCCTAATGTTACTAGCTAAAACTCGAGTTCCACTAGAAGAAAGGTGCACACCATCT
>JAVTVY010029684.1:0-12850 GCA_036873755.1 Hanleya hanleyi | reverse complement strand
GTTTAGGGACTTCTCCCTACAACACGCCATCTCTAATATCGAAGGACAACTTGAACAAGGAACCCTCCCTGACGATGATGATGATGATGTTCTCCCTCAGGCAGCAGCAGATATGGGATCAGGTTGACTCATTTGTATAATTAGAAGTCTAAATTTGATTGGATGGTTCTAATTGATTGTGATCATAGTGGTCAGTCCATTGGTTAACACCAACAGCTCCTTATATGGTCTGCTTAGGCATCAGAATAGCAATATTATTTACGTATTACTGTGATGTTATGCAAAAGTAACCGTATCATGCTGTGCCATTGCCACAATGATCGGATTTCCATTACAATGTTTCACTGTGGCATTATGCAACAATCAGATTAACATTTCCATTACACTATCATAGTGTGATGTTACTGATGAAGGCAGAGACTCACACACAGATGGATGACTCTTTTTATAGTATAGATTCACTGCGAAAGAAAGACGACAAGACATTCTCTTTTATTTCACAGTCATTTCTTAACCCTACCTGCTTTGGCGGGGGGGGTACTGTTGGTTTTTTGCTCGTATCTCCGGAACGACAACAAATTGAGAGCTGAAACTCGTGACTTTTCAGATTATCATATTGGGGTCATTTTGAGCCTATTTGCATGACCCCCGAGCAGAGGATCATGGGTAAATTCAAAATGGCGGTCATGCGGGGGTACCAGAAAAGTGATGTTTTTGCCATATTTCTTCAAAAATTTCGCAAAAATTCAACATGTTGATTCAACGTGATGGGCAGTGCCCATCTTAATATAGTCAGGATTTCAACTAGGGGGGTGGATTTCCAAGAGTTCAGTTCACGTCGGAGTCCTAATGCCTACACTACTTCGTAGATCCATGTTTAATGTCTTAATTCAAAGTTAGTGCACTAGCTCTTTAAGTATTCTCTGTGTCAGTCGAAGCAGTACCAAGACTACATTGTATCTTGAACTTTGAAGCCTGTTGCAATTTTATTGATAGATGACCAGTTTTACAGCTACTTTACACCATACTTTAGTGATGAACTGTGACAGATGTTCTGAGATGGCTGTTTTACAAAATTGTACATGAATTACCATGATCTTGATTGGTTGTTTTCAGAGGCTACAATTCGTTTTCTGAAGGCCAAGTTAAGAGTGATGCAGGAGGAATTGGATAGACTGGCACAGGACTGCAATAAAAAGGTGAAATTCTCTTATTATCTACCAATCTTAATAAATTAATATCCTATCAATGCTCTCCAATCGTATATGTCGCTATGTAGGATCTTACTGATTTCAATTGAATTTGGTGTTCAGAGTGCCCAGGTCATGAATATTTAATAGTCGTATAACATCACGGCCGCCTTTTAACTACTTTACTTGCAGTCAAGGAGGGGGATAGGGTCATCGTATCGGCTTGAACCCAAGGTTTATGCCAAGGACCAGTCCATATTTTTACCCCGCATTATGATGCCAATCTGGCGAAAGTGCCGCAACATCAGAAGATATCCCCCCTTGTCAAAGTGTTGTCTGTTTGGCTCAGCCAACCAAAAAGCCCCTACCATTATGTTCCCTTCAAAGCACTATGAAGAGTTCTCGAGATTGGTCATTAGTGCAAGTCGGTTAGATCCCACAAGCGACACATCCAAACATGCCAAATGGGGCAGCAGATAGGATTTAATTTTAATTAGATTGATTGTTTACATCCACATGTCTCATTTTCAGACATCTCCACTTTCCCAAAATACTGTTTCCTCGACCTAGACCTTTAAAGAAGTGGGTGTTCGCTAAAATTCCGTTTTTTACCCCTCGGCCAATTTTGGCCATGGGGTATTGTCGTCGTCTTGTACGTCCGTCCGTCCGTATGTGAGCGAGATAGCCGGAAAACGGTTCCACTGAAGAATTCTAAATTTGGTATGCTTATTAACCTAGTCAAGGACCAGAAGCCTATTGAATTGACACCTGATTGGGTGGAAACCTTGGCGGCCATCTTTAATTTTATGCAAAATGGATAATGATCCATATCTCGGAAACCATTCGACTGTTCAATATGAAAGTTGGTATACATCATCGATACATCAAGCAACTCTCAATGAATTACCAAACCGGCTTTTCTGATTAGCTGGAAATCCTGGAGGCCATCTTTAATTTATGCGAAATCGATAATGATACATATCTCTGTTACCATTCACTTGTTTTATATGAAAGTTGGTATACATCATCGATACATCCAGGTACTTTGAATCGGGAATTGATTGACCGAAAACCTTGGCGGCCATCTTTAATTTATGCAAAAACTTTAATGATATATATCTCTGATACCATTTAAGTGTTCTATACCAAACTTGGTATACAGCATCGATGTATCAAGAGACTTGCAATGAATAACCACATCAGTTCCTCTGAGTGGGGGGAAGGATGGGCGGCCATCTTTAATTTATGAAAAATCATTGATGATCTCGTTCTCTGATACCGTTCAAGTGCTCAATGTAAAATTTGGTATACATAATCGATGCATCAAGAAACTTACGACAAATGATAGTTCTGGTTTCTCTGATTGGGTGGAAACCTTGGTGGCCATCTTTAATTTATGCAAAATCTTTAATGATGTATATCTCTGATACCATATCAGTGTTCTATACGAAACTTGGTATACAGCATCAATGTATCAAGAGACTTTCAATGAATAACCACATCAGTTTCTCTGTGTGGCGGGAAGGATGGGCGGCCATCTTTAATTTATGCGAAATCATTAATGATCTCTATCTCTGATACCGTTCAAATGTAAATGTAAAATTTGGTATACATCATTGATGCATCAAGAAACTTATGTAATGAACCGGTTTCTCTGATTGAATGGAAACCTTAGGGGTCATTTCTAATTGCAAAATTTTTGATAATCTGTATATTTCTTGCGCTGTTAAACTTACCTTCACATACTTTTTTGCTATCGTGTTCTTACGCGATTGCCTTATTGTAATATATTACCACAGAATAAAAATAGTCCCTGTACTGCCCCAATGCCCATGCGCGAGTACCCAGATCCCACGTGACCGACCACGACACTTCCTTCTTCCCATTGCAACTTGCAGTGGAGGAGTCGTTGTTCTTTGTGTCTTGAAAAAAAAGTTAACTTCTACATTGGATTACCTCGGAATTCCTGCGTGTTTACCTGGATATTTACCTTGGGAGTTTACCTTGGATATTTACCTCGATATTACGTGGGATTTACTGTGATTCTGTGTGAGATTACTGGCCTGGTCTTCGTCAACGTATCAGGGAGTATTCGGAGAGAATCTAATAAAATCAAAATGGCGTCTGTCTTTGCATTGTGTGTGCTAAGTCAAAGCCGACTACGGATCTCCACTCCACCTGTCCACCGTGCCGGGGGGTTTGGTGTGACCTGTACGCCAAATGTTCTGAGTGTGAAACGTGGTCCGACAACGTATTTCAGGAATATCTTGTCGGTTCGTATGCTGATGAATCGCCGCCCGGATTTACCGGGGCCGAGAATTTGGTTGTATCTCCGCCTCAGTCTATCAGGAATGGGTTGGAGATACAGGTCTCGGTTGTTATGTACGTTGCGAATTCGAATTCGGCTCGTGAAAGTTTTTCGGTTGTTGTTATGTGCCTCCGCCTCCCGCTAATTCTGTTATCGTTACGGCCGGGTTGGGGGAACAAAATGGCGGTCGTCTTGTCGAAAATCAGACGACCTTCACATTGGCGGCTACCTTGGACCCTTCAACTACGACGTCATGTCCGACATCGGGCCTTCATTACAGAATGGTAAGTTCGGAGTTTTTGACTAATGTCCCTGTCAAGGATTCGTCATTTACACATGATTTAACAACTAATCAGCGCAATTCGTTACCATCTAACAGGTATACGACTGGTGCACCCATAAATACACAACACTCGTCCGTTGGTATTAATCCAGTTCCCGATTATGCAGACAATCGCCGTTCTCTATTGAACGTGCCGAATTTATCGAGAGCGCCTGTACATCTGATAAAGTCAGCGCCTCCCCGTTCTGCTATATCGGGACTGGATCATCGTGGACCCGCGCGGTCTGCGTCTATCCCGGCCTCTGTGGATAGCTATATGCATACGAACTACCCATTAGTATCTACATTCTTACCGGTATTATCGTCAAGTAATGGTACTGCAGCATCTGCGCAACCTACCTTTACTTATGCATCGACTGATATACAATATCAATCTACGTCACGTCCGATTTTATCGGACACTCATATGCAACCAACAACATCATACCATACGGGATCTTCACACCCTCAGGTATCATTGTTGTATTAGTAATGGTACTGCAGCATCTGCGCAACCTACCTTTACTTATGCATCGACTGATATACAATATCAATCTACGTCACGTCCGATTTTATCGGACACTCATATGCAACCAACAACATCATACCATACAGGATCTTCACACCCTCAGGTATCATTGTTGTATTAGTAATGGTACTGCAGCATCTGCGCAACCTACCTTTACTTATGCATCGACTGATATACAATATCAATCTACGACGTACGTCACGTCCGATTTTATCGGACACTCATATGCAACCAACAACATCATACCATACGGGATCTTCACACCCTCAGGTATCATTGTTGTATTAGTAACGGTACTGCCGCATCTACTACAGCGCAACCTACCTTTACTTATGCATCGTGCAATTATTAACGTCATACCTTCCAATATCTACATACTTTGCGGTATTGTCGTTTTGTAATGGTACTTAAGCTTCTGTGCTAGCGCAAGCTACCTTTACTATTGCACCTACACGTAATAACACCACTCGGTCGTTATTACTCCAGGTTCCGGTTTTCAGCCCTCACAATTCAGAAAGGTCACCTCGGCAATAATAAATATTCCATGTTAAATATTGCGGAGGTGAACTGATTGTGCCACGGCATTTACCTCGGCAAAGAATTGCTGAAGTGAATTGTGGGGGCTGCGGTTTACAGAAATTCGCCGTTCTTTATTGAATGTGCCGAACTTATCGAGGGCTCTGCTACGTATAACATCGTCAGCGCCCCCTCATTCTGTTAAACCGGTACTGGAACAACGTAGGCCCGTCTTTCGGTATGCGTTTATTCCGATTTCATCGGATGGTTACATGCAACCATTAACGTTGTACCTCCCGGTATCTACATACCTTCCGGTATCATCGTTATATCACGGGTCTTCCACTTTTGTTTCTGTGGAAGCTTCGTCTACGGCTGCAGTTACTTCCACTTATGTACCTCGTCGTGTGACTTATCATGTTATGTCCCACTCTACGGGTGTTTCTTACGTTCTCATCGGTCCGTGAGGTATTCAACGTATGTACCACGCACCGATTCTGAGACGTGGAAGTTAAGGTTACATGCCCGCAGTTGCGGCCTAGCTATCTGCGGCGCATGTTTCAATTTACGTGGCATCAGCTTCCGATTTTACTGACATTATACGATGTATCACCGAGCTATTTATTCTACGATAAAGAATAAATGCCTACTTTATCGGGCTGTTTATTCTACGATAAGAATAACTGGCCTACTCCGCCTTGTATCCTCCCGTACCTGTCCGTTACGGAAGAAAGGGAGGGGTGGCGCTACAGGGTTCATCGTATGCTATTGTCTCGGTTGCTTCTCCACGTCCGGCAACGTTGAATGTTATCAGTCAGTCTGGTCTGACATCACATTCGACTACTTCCGGTTATGCAGATCTTATCTTCCATTTCGGTCCTGTTAGGCATAGGGTATCGTTTTTATCCTATCCTTTTCAGGCACTGGTTGTCGTGCATCTGCGTCTCCGGCCTAAATACCCAGTTAGGCCGGCTAACTCTCAACAGTTTCTGTCACGTCCGGTGAGGAAGTACAGATTATGTCACCATGATGTTGCTGATCCATATTAACAACTTTTTGGTGATAATTACGCAGCTATTGAGAGTAACTCGTCTTCAATTTGTGCTCGTCGGTTATAGCCCCTGGGGCACTTGTTATTTCCGTTCGTTCACTCTTTAACTTACTATCGTAAGTTGTGAAGACATCTGATCATCGTATACGTTTTACGTATTGGTTTCGACCGTGCAAACGCTTACGTTGGTCACTACGGAACTGTTTATGCATTAGGATATTTCACTCCATTAATTGCTTCAACGGTTTCCGCTTTGACGAATTTCCACCTCTGTGTCTCGGCTGTTTAGTTTTTATACGTTTCGTATAAAACCTTTATAACGGTACTTCGGTTGTCTATTTTTATTATTACCGTTCCGAGATCACTGGTGGTTTATTCGTATATCTAGCTGCCTGAAGTTCTGCCTATCTTACATAGAGCATTCTTTCTTGTCTACAACTTTTATCAACTTGGAAGTTGATACATTGTTGTATTATTTTGCAGCTAGACACTATGAATTCTATTTCGGTTTTCACTCCGGAATATAACTCATTTTGTAGTGTCACAGCCTCATCCGGGTCATCCGGTCAGTTTTACATTTATCTTGGGGTTTTAACGAGGGTCGCGCATGCGCTTTCCTTTACCGTCCTTGCCGGTTCCTCGTTGACCCATATGATTTATGTAGGCCGTGAGGGTTGGGTGTTGCTGTTACGTCATGGGAGCATCATCACCGGATATGTTTTTTTTGTCAGAATTTGGATCGATTCGTTTGATCCAAACGTTTTGGGTTTGTTTCGTTCAACTAGTTGTACGTCTCATCTATACTCCAAAAATTCTGACAATGCTCCCCGAGTTGGTCATCTTAATGAAACGAGGAGAGATTTTCTACGGTTTCTTCCCTCGCGGATTTTGGTTGATCCTCTTCGTATTCCACTTCGACTGTGCTTTAGTGAACCTTTTAGGAAGACCTGTTTCGACTCGCCTTCTTGCATGCACAGATCGTCATGGGTTTGCGATTACTCCGGTCAGTAACATCAGAACTAGTTATCTGATTCTGCTTAACACGGATTGGCTTCTTCGAACCCTTTCATGTTTAATCGCATGCCCTTATCTTCTTTACTTCTGGTAGAGAATGTGGAATTGATAACAGACTTCTTGGCGACGTAGTCTAACACCGCGGCTTGGGGACACCATCTTCGATGTTACGTGACTAGAAGAAACTACGTTCTAGCTATTCTTCTTGAGGTTACTTCCCTGTCGCTGCTATACACTACTCCTGGCTTCCTCATTTCCGTTCTTCCTATACGAGGAGGGCTAATTCGGATTTGACTGACCTGGTCGGTTCCGTCTTTTTACGTGAGTATCCAGAGTGGTGTATGAGGCTGCGTCGCTTCGTCATCGTTTCCTTCAGTTTGCTGTGGAGTAGTTCAGCAACATGTACGGGTTTGTATGCTGAAGGATACTCCTTCGGTTTCCATGACCTTTGTCACTTACCGAGCTACCCCGGACTTTTTCAGTTTCTGTATTACCTGCAGTGTAAGCACAGAATCTATTTTCCTCTTCTAGTGGATGAATAGATGGAAGAGCCTTCATTCCGGCGGTAGTGTTGCTGTTCTTTCTTCCGACACTGAGGTATCTTTGCGGTGGCGTTGTTGTGTTCGGCCCAGTACGCACCTATATCGTTGTTGGAGGTCAAATCTCACCGGTACTGCACTACTTTTATCGGAGAACATTTTGACCGGTGTTTCTTCCTCCGTCTCAGCCAGTCTTGTAAGACTGCGTCGAGTTTATCACGTTTCCGGTATGTCGGACTCTCTATCAGGTTCTTACGACCGGGTGACTGTTATACTCGTAGAATGCTTCATTTATGAGTAATTTCAGCGACTTTTTGTTTCTGATTGTTATTTCTCATACTACGATCCCAGCTGTCTTGGCAGCGTTTTGCGTACGTTTGGGCGTATCTGGCTGAAGGACTCATTCCTCGGCCGCTGCTACTCCTTCTGCCAGCTTTTCTTCTAGAACGATTTGGTTGTCTTCACATCTTCTTGTATACGTCTTCCAGAACAAGAATCCCTTTCATCTCAGGTGTTTCATCGAGGACGCCATTTTTGTAGTTCCTCTCTTCATCTTACATCCGATTTAAACGTATCGGTTAGGAACGGAGGTCTCGTTCAGTGAGCGATGTATGTGTAATGATGTGCGATCTCTCGGGTTGTTCAGGTGTCATCCCATCGTTCCACGTAATTTTTCTTCCACTCCCTGGAGTGTGATGGTTGCATGGAGTCGTTTGTTCACCCCGTCGCTTTCCGATGGGTACTGAGATTCACTCCAGACGTTGCAGTTCCGGAGCTGGTTTGGGCGCTGTATCGTTTTCAGGAGTGTCTTTCAGTCTACATGTATGACATCTAATTATAACCTTCTGTGATCATAGATGACTTATGTTTTTATATTCCTGCAGTCTGGTAGCTTGTTACCGCTGGTGTTTGGCTGATACTTCACGGGAAACTATTGTCTAGGTCTTAGTGCAGCTGATGGGCTCTAACACCTAGTCATTTTTTCCCCAGACTTCGCTATTTTATGCATTGTCGTGTGATACATGGAGTATGAACCGGATTTCGTCATCCCGGCATATCTACAGGTTCTACACTTACGGATTTGTCATTGGTATATGTCTCCTTATGGCTTTTTTCCGGAGTCCGTCTACCGACTCTGTTCTACAGTCTATAATTGAAATCATGGCAGAGTTATGGGCCCTGATTAGAGCTCTCGCGTACAAACACGTGTTTTGTTTTGTGCCGGCGTCTATGTTTCGGTCCCTCTTCTAGCAGGAAATATTATATATGTTCTTCCTAGCTTTCCAAACTTCTCGTTTGGCGTACACGGACGTACCTGCGGAGGCTATTTCACTCTCGTTGGTATTGCTTCTTCAGTTCAGGGCTGTACTGACATCCTGTTTCCTTTGGAGACTGTGGACGACGTTTTAGGACTGTATCTGGAGGTTTGCGATACGTTTGTCTGTCACCACCTATGGGATTGGATGTTGTTAAGACGGGATTGTTACACCCTGGGACCGTTGTGGTGCCCAGGCTGTTGGTCACCCGTCGATATCGATCAGGCATGGAAATTTTCTTCAATAAGGCTGATTGCAGACTTTTATCAAAATTTTGAAATTTCAGACTTTTTTGAAGTAGATTTTACACTTTTCTGTGGTTACAATTCCCATGCCTGCTCTATGCACTAGACCTTCTAGTGGTTTTACCATTTTTGTAATTTGGTAAGTAATCTTGCTCTCCCCAATTTTTCAAAAAGAAGTGGGGGGGGGGGGGGGGAGATTTTTGGGTCTAGTGTATGTCAGCTTTATTCACTGGGCCTGTAGTTACTATAGGCCGGATGAGTATATCAAGGACCATATTGTCATTATTATACATTTATGGTCTTTGATTACTTCGCTGACTCCTGTACTCCCCTTCGCTTATGCTCGGGGTCCTTTTGTTTCCGACCACTCATTCCCTCCGTCCTGCTATGGTATTCTAGCAAAAAAGTATGTGAAGGTAAGTTTAACAGCGCAAGAAATATGAAAAATTTAAAAATCAATATTCCTATTTCTAAGCTTAAACTTACCTTCACATACTGTGATGGCCCTCCCAGCCTCCCCGCTGATGGGTTATTCACACTGCGTTGAATGGGGAAGAAGGAAGTGTCGTGGTCGGTCACGTGGGATCTGGGTACTCGCGCATGGGCATTGGGGCAGTACAGGGACTATTTTTATTCTGTGGTAATATATTACAATAAGGCAATCGCGTAAGAACACGATAGCAAAAAAGTATGTGAAGGTAAGTTTAACAGCGCAAGAAATATACAGATTATCAAAAATTTTGCAATTAGAAATGACCCCTAAGGTTTCCATTCAATCAGAGAAACCGGTTCATTACATAAGTTTCTTGATGCATCAATGATGTATACCAAATTTTACATTTACATTTGAACGGTATCAGAGATAGAGATCATTAATGATTTCGCATAAATTAATCTTGGTTCAAATCTTGGTTCAAATTGAATACATTATGAATGTACCCATAGCTGAGGGGTTTTCAGATGCGCAGCTTCGTATTATTAATTCCAAGGGGGATAATCCAAATGTTACCTCCCCTGTGATTAAATCTTGTTGATAGTATCACTACTATTTGTAAATGTAATATTTTAGCCTCTGTCACATTTGATGAGGTTCAAGGTTAATTACACTCAAAATGGTTCATCCACTGTTAATTTGTTTGCTTATTGATCATCTTCATATAGATCATGAACCTTTTTGGATCTGACTCTAACCCTTGAATTTTTACCGTATCTTTTTAACTGGCTATGAGGTTCACAGGAGCAAATTTAATTTTCAGCTAACATTCTCACCTCACTTCATGTCACAACCATGCTACTCATAATCAGGCTGTTTATGAGCTTTTTTTTTTGCTGTAAATGTGATTTAATTTTTTGCAATTGAGGAGATACCGCCCTAACCCCTAGACACTCTGCCACAAAGGTTTGGGCATATACAGTGGAAACTATTCTTAATTGCATTTCCTAAATCCAAAAATATTATATGCATTTATGGGGCAAATGATGGATTTCCATTTCACAGCCTATTCGATTGAGCAGAATTTTCAATTAAGCAGCTTGTGATTAAGTGCCGCGCATTCTAATGGATGTCATTCTGTTCAAGGTTCTGCTAGAAGGGGTGGTCTGATTGGCCACTTGAATCTGTTCATTGGCTGTTTGGTACAGTGCAGACCTTCATATGGAGGATGGACATCCATTCACTACTTGAAAGATGTAATCAGTCTCAAAATCGAAGAAATTGTCTCACTCTAACCTGAGCTGTTTTCAGCACCGAAGACATAATACTCCATATTCGACACTAGCGATGTCAGTATACACAGTAAAAGAAAGAATATCAGTCAGAGAAGGGGGATAAATTCTCTGCACTTGGACGAACTTCAGTCTCGCCATAACATGTACAAGCTCATCTGGAATAGCGATGACATCAGTTATACGACTTTCATCTTATGATGTCATCCAACAAACAGTGATGATGCTCTATTCAATTTAGAAGATCTTTTTAGTCGGGTGAATTAAACAGACTGTATATTAGGTTATTTGAGAGAAATCGGTCTGTTGCATAAGTTTTAATGTGTGTATGTTTTAATGTGTTGGATTACTATGTTATTAACTTGAATACTTAGACTTTTGTTTGATCGTCGCTACATAGCTGAAATATTGCTGAACGCGACGTTAAACCGTAGTCCTCTCTCTCTCTCTCTCCTTAAATTGTGACATTGTAATGTTTACAACTAAGCTACACAGTGAATCGGTGACAGCTGTTGATCACTTTATTTCCTGGATTCTGTTTTGCGTGAGTGATATAAGAGTGATCACTCTCTCCGACATCACTCTCCATTGCATTGGCAATTTTGAGGAGAGTGATCAATAGCTCTCCTGGAGGAAAATTTAGGAGAGTGATGGAGAGCAACAGTGATCTCTCTCCTGAAAACAGCGCCAGTGGAGAAGCTTTTTAACATTTTCTGTTTTCTCTGTTGTCATGGTGACAGGAGGAGGAGAACACTAAGTTAGTAAGTCGTTTGAAGGAGTTAGAGGAGGAGCGAGGACGTCTGCACCGAACTAACGCCTCACAACAAACACAGATTGACAAATACAAGAAAATGGCCGAGGACGCTAAGGGGAACTCGGACAGCCTGGAAAACCAGTTATCAGGAGTAAGAAAGGTCAGTGTACACCCTGCAAATCAGAGTGAGATATCCCCCTTCCTGTACAGATATTATGGATTAAAAAGTCAGTGTGTACCATATCCTCTGATGGGGGTGACAGACTAATGTCCTGTGCCTTATTTTAAGGTTTGGGGTAACTGAAAATTGGTTTCTGTGTTTTCACAGGCCAGGACTTCACTTCACATGTGCATTGTGTTTTCATTTTAGGGGAGACAACTCTCATCACCATATGTTCAGTTTAAATAGCGCTACTTTTCTCACTTATCCTTCTGCAATTACTTCATGATAGGATAATGTTATATGTAGTCTGATTGTATCAGATCAATTTGCTTTAATGGTACCTGTGTACACGTTTGGAGAACAGTAACTATTTGCGAAAATAGCATTTACAAGTACTGCAGACTGAGATTCCAGTACATGTAATTCCCAGAACAAATGAATATCACTGTCAGAGAGGGCTGTTCCAGAAAAATATACATGGGGTGGGGGAAGACAACTTTTTCTGACCCCAACCATTCCTGTACTATTTTTTCCATCTCTCTAAATATTGAAAAACTGTTAAACACCCTACATTCATATACCATGGAATTGAATTGACTTTACCCCCATATTCCATGTACTTTTTTTCTGAAACAGCCCTGAAGAAGGTGTGGGGCAATTCCTCATTGTGTTTATGGACATGTAAAAGGATATTACTGTTTGCTATCTGTTTTTTTAGTGTATCATTCATTCAGTCATGTTTTGTTTGCATCATTTTAATGTTCTGTTTGAGGATAATTGTTTGACTTATGAAAGTGTTCGAGCTCCCATATTTTCATTTGATTAATGCTTATCATTCCGTTTGTGGGAAATTATTTTGTTGAATAATTTGGTTTTATTAGAAGTATTTTGTCTTCTAGTAGCTTTAGAAAAGTGTTCCAAAGTTTGTATCTCCAGCCTGGCTGGTTTCAGAAATGAAATCTGCATCACTTATGTGCCGTTTGTGACATCAATACTTGTAACGTTCAGTCCTTGGGCAGCTGGTCTGACACGACATATCACATTGAACATGAATGATGGTGTGTAAATCTGAATTCATCTGGACCAATAAGATTCTAGCAGACAAATACTTCAAATTAATCTAAACAAAGTAGATAGAGTGATATTACTCTCATTATTCAACCTATATTAAAAAAAGG
>JAVTVY010029683.1:0-13173 GCA_036873755.1 Hanleya hanleyi | reverse complement strand
ATCAACTTACAAACGTATTCCAGCGATCTGTAATGCCTGAAAATGGTATAATTTTAATAAAGAAGCCGACAGTATGTATTGAAAATGAAGTTCGTGAGCTGGAAATGGGCCCTATAGAGAATACTTTGTATGCAGGAAAGAAGGAAGGGTTTAGGCTCCGCAAAGGATATTTCAATACATTGGTCTATGAAAAATATCCATCTTCTTTAAAGAAATGTTTTGATGTGTTGGTGTTTGAACTGCGTCCTTTTGTTTTATTTACAAATGAAGGGGCCCTCACAGGTTGCATAATGACGGGCGCCACATGCGTGATGAAGTCTCCACGTGAATCAATCGGTCCATATATCTTTTTTAAAGAAATGGCTTGATGTGTTGGCAATCAGAACTGTTTTATTCAAGGTTTACTTTTTTTATCATGGAATTAAAACTTTGAACTCCATGGTTTTATTGACAAATAGGAGACCTCACATGGCGGCCTACCTTGAGATATGACGGGAGCTGCATGGCGTCTCTGCGTGATTCATTCGGGCCATGTCTTTTATAATTCCCGGTAAATAATTCCCCAGAATATGCACGAAAGATCCACTTTTATTATATTAAATACATTTATTGAATTTGCTGTGGATAAACGTAAAATCTTTGCCATAGTTGCTTTGAAAGAACGAACGTACTTCTTCAGAGGAAAGCTAGTGCAAAATAAATACAGTTAAGTCTCAAAGGTGCTGCCTTTTCGAGTGTTCTGTTTTTGTTTGTTTTTTTTCGTTCTAATAAGAGTCGACACGATAGCCGTAATGTGAGCCCTTCAGCGAATTCTGACCGCTATCATACATACTAATTTGAACGTTCAAAAAACAACGTTCTTTTTCTGACGTTCATTTTTTCTGACGGGGTAGTGTTCATTTTCTGACTGTCGAACGTTCGTTTGCTGGAAGAAAAAGAACGAGTACCTGTTCATTTTCTGACGCATTCTTTTAGTTTGAACGTCAACACTTTTGACACGCTCCCTAAAGTCGGTGTGTTTTCGGTAAAGTCCGTGTCTTTTCGGTAACGTCCGTCATCCGGGTATATATGAGGGTCTTGCGGGGGCGACTGTATGTGACGTGTTGTATGTGTTTTTCTCGGTGACGTTCGTGTCTATCGTCCGGGCACTTCACGTCTGCGCCTGCATTGGATCAGGCTGGTCAGGTCAAGCAGGCCAATGAATGCAACATTGCCCTAAACCTCCAGGACCCTTCCCGTCGTGTTCTAAATGAAGAGACGTGAAAACCAAGACCAAACAACCGATATCACAATGAACGTGTGTGAATTTCCCAGGTTGAACCTATACCCCCATATAGCCAGTATAGGACTATATGGGCTACATGGTACTTTTCCAAAAATTTCACCGATTCGCTCCTGGACCCTTCCCTGGAAAGCGGCGTATGTCAGAGCAATAGCACAAAAGAAACATTTGTTCGAACGCATCATTAAACGACGTTAAAGCGTTAAGAAAGTGTGTTAAGGCGTTGAGACGGGCGTTAAGGCGTAGCGACGGGCGTTGACGGGCGTCGCTGCATTTCGATGAATTGGTGTCAATTCCATGGAAATCAGAGCTTCTGAGCTAATTCACCAGGGCGTTGAAGCGTTAAGCTAAGCGTTGATGGGCGTTACTGTCTATAAAAGCGAGCGTATTTCCAAAAACACGCACAGTCGACGTTCAACCGTCAACATGGCTTATACTTGCTCTGAGTGCGAACGCACGTTCACCAGACATTACGATATGATGCGACGCCAGAAAAATATACATGGGATTGAAGACTCCGAGGAGTCCGTTGAGGCGGATGCTGATACAGAGACTGCTGAGAGTGTATCGACTGATACCAAAACAGAGATTGCTGAGAGTCTATCTAGTGATACGGAGAGCTTGACCTCAGATAGTCAGCCTACGTCCGTGGAAAGTGAGACAGAACCTACCTTCTGGGATCGTATTGTGACAGCAGCTATCAATACTTACGCTGCAGCGATCGAGGACGCCGGGGAGGATAATTTACAACAGGCGTACACCCAAATGCGCCCCGCATCAGGAAAACAGCCATGGCGATCTATGAACAGTATACCTTACTACCGCTTGAAATGAAAGGCGACCCCACGCACAGGTCCATCATGAAGACCAAGCGTCACTTGGAAGAGGCTATGGGACTACCACCCACCTAGGCCCTGGAAAATGCGATCAGAATTCGCAAACAACTGTTTCAGGACATGCTACCCGAAGAATATCCAGGCCTGTCCGACGACGACGCTTAGGTCACACCGAGCAAAGATGGAACTTTCTGAAATGGCGACTTCTGATTGGACAAGAATCTAACGGACAGGAACGAATATAACAGATGCAAATGGCGGCCTCTGATTGGACAAGAGTTTTCTTGAGTTGTAAACATACCCAACGGGGCTCCCCCAGCGTGGGTATGATGTAACATTGGGGAAAATAAACTATATGAAAAAACTTCTTGTTGTTGTTCTCTCATGTGTCATCCTTGTTGTTGTTGTTGTTCTCTCTCCGGTCTATATCATGGCGTCAAGGCGTTATGTTAGAGCGTTAAGGCGTAACTACGAGCGTTGACGGGCGTCACTGCATTTCGAAGAATTAGTGACAATTCCATGGAATATCTAGAAAATCAGAACTTCTGAGCTATTTCACCAGGGCGTTGAAGCGTTAAGCTTGGCATTGGCGGGCGTTGCTAGAATATGACACCTCATACGACGCATTCGGACCAAGGATGGTCCCTCTCTACACCAAATACCTTCCTTTCACTGCCCCAAAATGTCCACTTTGCCTACTACTCGTACTGATGACGTCACCAATGACGTCGCAGATGACGTGAACATCCCTCAAATCGGGGTCTACACCCCAAGAGCTACAATATGACACCTCACACGACGCATTCGGACCAAGGATGGTCCCTCTCTACACCAAAAACCTTCCTTCACTGCCCCAAAATGTCCACTTTACTTACTACAACCAACTGCGCATGCGCAGATTGACGCGACTTGCATTTAAAACCACACCATTCTGACTCTACCCCACACAAGCTTCACGTTGACACCTTCCACGACCCATTCGGACCCATAGCGGTGCTTCTCTACCCCAAACACACACCCACATACCCCCCAGAATGCCTGCTTTCTATACTACGGGCCAGACTGCGCATGCGCAGACTATTGAACACGGACGAACTATTAGTCCAGTCGGATGCTCCTCCACGACAGCTTCAAAATAAGACCTCATACGACACCATAGGATCATTAGGGACTCACCTAGACCCCAAAACGTCCACCCAGTATGGATTTATACATACATTGGGCTTATACCCCAGTATATGGGTCTATATAGAGCTATAGACAGACCTCGAACTTTTTGCAAAAATTTCACCGTTTCGTGCCGGGACACTTCCTATCATGTTTGTCTTGACAAGACTAAGAAAACAAATCCAAACAACCATACCGCAAATGTATAGAAGTAGGTTTCCCAGTGGGACAAACATTGGACCTATACCCGAACTTTTTTCAAAAATTTCACCGTTTCGTGCCGGGACACTTCCTATCATTTTTGTCTTGCCGAAACTAAGAAAACGAGACCCCACAACCTATACCGCAAATGTGGAGAAGTAGGTTTCCCAGGATGGTCCTATACCCCCCATACCCCATATAGGCATTTTCCCGTAATTTAGGATAAAGTCCGTGTTCCCTATTTTTTCAGGAAAAATTTTACATACACCCACCCTGGAACTAGGGGGAGATAACTCTATTGATAGGCAAGCCCCGTTAAGCCTGGGGACCAATATTAGCCCTTTTGGCTAGGGTTGATAGGTGTTTTCCCCTTTTTAGGGGTAAAGTCCGTGTTCCGCTTTTTTTTCTGGAGAAAGTTTTACATACACCCACCCATGACTGGATGCCCCTTCACATATTGATACCTCACACAACTCCATCGGCCCATTAGGGGCTCCCCTAGATCCCAAAACGTCTATTTCCATACCCTTTTCCCACAATTCCCTGTCTGCGCATGCGTAGAATGGTGACAACGCTCGAGCCCCTAGTCCAGTCAGATGCCCCCTCACATAGGCTTCACATTGATACCTCATACGACTCCATCGACCCATTAGGGGCTCCCCTAGATCCCAAAACGTCTATTTCCATACCCTTTTCCCACAATTTCCTGTCTGCGCATGCGCAGAATGGTGACAACGCCCAAGCTGCTAGTCCAGTCAGATGCCCCTTCACGAATGCTTCACATTGATACCTCATATGACCCCATTGGACCATTAGTGGCTCCCCTAGCTCCAAAACGTTTATTTTCATACACTTTGGCCACTGCGCATGCGCAGAATGCCGATATTTCAACCCCACACCCAGCGCATCAGATGCCCCTTCACGAATGCTTCACTTTGATACCTCACTCGACCCAATCGGTCCACTAGGGACCCACCTAGGTCACAAAACGTCTATTTAGGTATTCCCCTATACATTAACATTGGAAGTCAACCCATGGGACTACTTTCTGTCCGCGGAGGCAGACCGCATCACCGCGGATGAATACAAAGGTCAAAGAACTATTTTTGACCTGCAAAAATTGGAACTCTCCTGTATTCGGAGGGGTTTTTTTTGGTCACAAGACTGGTGGCGCCCTCTGGCGGCTATCTTCGGAAAAATTGTTCAAACAGAGTTATCTGCCCCTAAATGAGGTAGAATTTACGGTTATACTACTACTAGAAGGAGTGCAAACTTAAAAGTCAAAATTTTCTCACGGTCTAGCAATAATCTTATGTTACTGGGCTCATCATCGGAATGGAAGCAATTTACTTTTTTATTACTTTCTTCTTGCCTTGAGACAGTGTAAGAAAATAACGTTTATTTCTGGGTAATAATGCTCTAACATTTCTGGCCCTCGGTCAGTCACAGACTGAATAACCTGAATATCCATCTCTAATAGATCTAAGGACTTCCATATCGAGATCCTATCACCTCTGGTTATTGACCAATCAAAGCATGCCTTTCAAGTTAGAAACAGAGATAGGCCTCTATACAATGTTGAAAGAGTACGAAACCGTAGAGGGGACATGCGCAATATTTTTTTCGCGGAAAATGATCTCGTCCCACACATAAATTTGAAAAAATCGACCAAAAAATGTCTGTTTTAAAGATGACGTCGCTGCCATCTTCGATTTTCTTATATTTTCTGGTAGAGATTGACCCAAGGGTATAGTGTAGTAAGTTCCAGCTCTATACCTCAAGGGATAAGAAATGTACTGTCCAGGTCTGGACAGGTCCCAAATATCCCAGGTCAGGTAAGGTTAAATGGAGTAGCATGCGAAATCTTGTAAGGGTGCAAAAGGGGAATTTTGTTTCTTGTCTTCATTTCATTGCGATATATATTCTGGTGCTAAAATCTGTCCATTTTAATTAGTCGTCTACTTTGGAGCTTGTCAAAAATCAGTAGTTAACCCTGCAACAATTTTCTTTTTTGCAGCGTGTATAACAAACTGAACCCTACAAAATGACTAACATTTCTCTGTGATATCGATAATATATTAGGCTTGAACTAACTTTTTAATTCTCTCTATATAAAACTCCAGGGCAGTTGTTTATGTACCGGGCCTCAGTCACATAGGGAGACGTCATAATGTATTCATGATCATTGGCACAAAGGTCATTGATGCCGACTACAGTAATAAAAGGCGGTCCATGGGAGTGTCGCTTATATCCCATGCCCAGTGAAATTGCCGAATAATAAACCGCACACACCTCAATGACCCTACACGGCATTGTTGACCTTTGTGCTGGACAACACGGATACATTAAGACGTCTCCCTGTGTGAATGAGTCCCGGTACATGAAGCAACTGTACTGGAGTTTTATATGGAGAGAATTGCAAAGTTATTTCAAGAGCGATATATTATCGATATCACAGAGAAATGGTAGTCATTTTGTAGAGTTCTGTTTATCCTACACGATGCAAAAAAGAAAATGTATGCAGAGTTAACGGCTGATTATTGACAAGCTCCAAAGAAGACGACTAATTAAAATGGACAGACTATAATATGAATATAAGGGATTATGCTGTTTACCGCCTCTTCACCAGAGTGAAGCGAAGGTTTATGGAGTATATGTTTCACTCCTGTTTTGTAGTGTTGTGGTCTCGCCCTTATCATCATGGGTATATGGATACGAACGGACCCACTTGTTTCCCACTTGGGACCACTAATTGAGGAGGAGGTGTGGACGGCTGGGAATGATCTACATATCAACCTGTCAGTGGTACAACTCTCCACGCTAATCGCCATGTTGGAAGGCGGTCTCATGGTGTTCTTCATGGGTTTGGCCCTTATCGGAGTGACAAGCTCCAAATACTCTGCTCAGTGTTACATAGGAGTGGTGAGTTTAGCTTCATGGAGGTGACGGAGTCCAAACACTCCGCTCATTGTTATATATACAGGCCATAATCATTCCTCCCCCTTTTGGGGAACTCTCCGACATTTGGAGGCGATAATCCCACTTTTGGTAAAAAATCAGTCTTTGCCGCCGGTGCATCGTCATGAGCAGTTCAGTTTCTCAGTAAGTATGGTTTCCTTTCACTGGGTAAGGCATTTAATCACTGCTTCGGACATTATAGAATGTGATTTGCACATATACGTCAGAATAAGTCGCAGTTCTGATCACAAAAAACTGCTTACAAAATTGTTTGTCTGTTGAACACGTTTGATGCCATTTAAAGTTTGTATCAATTTCGTTTATTCCGACGTTTTGAGACTAAAATATAGTTTCAGAAACGATAAAACTGCAAGAACTAAAATTGGACTGAAAAGACGATCTTAGAAAGCGTATGTCTGGAAGATATTGGCAAATTATAAAATGCCGTTGACAACTCCCTCTTTTGGATGATGGCAACAGCCCTTTTGGACATCTTTACCACATACGGAAACTAATTCACGCATATTTTGAGACCATATTGATCTACATTGACGTGTCATTGATTTACATGACGTGTCGTTCGTAATTTCAATAAAACCTTGGTTAACTATACATTTCAGAAATGGTAAACTGCCAATGAAACGGGACTCAAACAACGAGAAAATCATGTTAAAAAGAAAACGGAGGAGAGAGCAATGGTCAAACGAAAAACTCACACTCGGTCAAACAATCCGATGACGCCATTTAGACAACACAAGGAAATCGAATAGTGGAATCGAATAGAAACCACATGCACTATAAAGAGGGAAATTAATAGAATCAGGCGACAGCCAGTATACTATAGACGACAATCAATGTCCGGACGATCTTTGTGATATCACAAAATACCTTCCTCAGATCATTACCAACTTGAAAGAAGCCAAATGTTCAAGTTCAAGTTCAAGTGTTCATGTTCAAGTGCTGTCGAAGGAAAATATCCGACAGGGGATATCGCATTCAGACTTTTTCTTGAAACAGCAAGGTGGTTTTCGCTTCAAACGACCACTAACATGTACTACTGGGATGATACATTGAAATTTTGGAAAGTCGGTTACCGGTTCATGAAGGATAAGTTCTTGATGTTCATGGGCGCATTGAAAAGTTTTGAGACCATTGTATCTGGAGAGGAAACGAGAGGAAATTTCAGTCCAGAAGAATCAAAAATAAATTTTGCCGTGCCATCGCAAGCCACAATTAGGAATTTTAATCAGTCCAACTGCCTGAAATCTCTCCAACCAGGGATTATTGAACAAGCTCTATCCGTCGTAAGGAACACAGACATGGAACAGAAAGATTACATCCTATCAGTAGATGGTAAAAAGGTTGTACAAGGTGTCCATGAATATAGGGATTACATTGATCTATTTGGCCACGAGGTTTTGTGAATAGAATAACTGAAATGTTGGGTCCGTTCACAGAAGCGTCTTCTGCAAATATTCCAGATTTACCCAGAAACGAAATAGTGGCAAATATGCATGAACTCGTTAGAAATTTGGGCAGACGATTACGAGATACTCGCGAGTTACGACATGGACAGCAAAAGAGGCTAGCCAGTTTCTTCGCGCAGCCGTCGCGAAAAAGCTCCCTCACGGTATCCGGGTTAAAATCCTTCCAACTTTTCTTCAAGTCCCCGAGTTCTTCAAGAACGGACAGTTCTTCAGCGCATTATGACTAGAGCTGGATTCATTAATGTCATTGTTGAGGCCTACATGTACATCAGTGGGATATTGTCCTTCGGCAAGGAGTTTACAGAAGCACTTCAATTCGAACAAGCATTTGGCTTCTTTCAAGTTGGTAATCATCTGAGGAAGGTATTTTGTGATCATATCACAAAGATCGTCCGGATATTGATTCTCGTCTATAGAATACTTACTGTCACCTGGTTCTATCAATGTCCCTCTATGTGCATGTGGTTTCTATTCGATTCCACTTCATTTCCTTTTCTTGGGTGCACAGATATATCGGCTGTCATCAATTGGATGTTGTCGTCCGCTTGTTTGACCGAGTGTGAGTTTTTCGTTTTGACCATTGCTCTCCCCTCCGTTTTCTTTTTAACGTGATTTTCTCGTTGTTTGAGTGCCGTTTCATTGACTGTTCACCATTTCTGAAATGTATTTAAAAAAGGTTTTATTGAAATTACGAAACGACACGTCGTGTAAATCAATGACACGTCAATGTAAATCAATATGGTCTCAAAATATGCGTGAATTTGTTTCCCTATGAAGTAAAGATTTCCAAAAGGGGATGTTGCCGTCATCCAAAAGAGGACGTTGTCAACGGCATTTTATAATTTGCCAATATCTTCCAGAAATACGCTTTCTAAGATCGTCTTTCCAGTCCAGTTTTCTGTTCCTGCAGTTTTATCATTTCTGAAGCTATATTCTAGTCTCAAAACGTTGAAATAAACGAAATTGATACAAACTTTAAATGGCATCGAACGTGTTCAATAAACAAACAATTTTTTAAACAGTTCTTCGTGATCAGAACTGCGAGTTTTTCTGACGTTTATGTGCAATTCGCATTCTACAATGTCCGAAGCAGTGATTAAATGCTTTACCCAGTGAAATGAAATCATAGGTACTGAGAAAATGAACTGCTCATGACGATGACCCAGCGGCAGAGACTGATTTTTTACCAAAAGTGGGATTATCGCCTCCAAATGTCAGAGAGTTCCCCAAAAGGGGGATAAATGTTTATGGCCTGTGATATAGGACTGGATCAGTAGGAAGCCCTGAAATCTGGTATCGTGCGGTGACTTCGTGTGGAAGCGGAAGGTTGTAAATGTGGGTTGTTCGTTACTTCCGGTGATGACTGCACTTCCGGTTCGAGTTCGTTCCCGGTCGAAGTCACTTCCGGTTCGAGGTCGTCTCCAGTCGATGTCTCTTCCGGTGCGAGATCACTTCCAGTCAAGTGACTGGCGGGGTGGATGCAAAACTAGGATTTTCCCTAAAACACGGATCTTACATAAACCTTGTTCAGGTTAGGGCAATCCCGCTCTCTATGAAGGTAAACAAGGTCGCTTTTGCTCAATAAATCAATTCTCATAAGAATTCGGCAAAATCTTCTTAAGGCGCACAGAGACATTTTTTCGCATCAAATGGTAGTAAAAATATAAATTGTCATCTATCTAATTTGCATAATAATACGTCAAACAGCTGTCGCGCTGTTTAAACAACATTGAGTTTTCAAAAGGCCAATTAATTTAAGGACATGGAACAATAGATAAATTAATGCGCCTGAAGTTTTGAATCATTGGTTAAGAAGGAATCAAAAGTTATTGGGCAAAAACGAACTTTTTTATCTCCATTTTAGGGAGCGGGATCGCCCTAACCTGTTGTTCTTCGCTAAACCATGCACCATCTTGTTATTGTGTCTGCGACACCATGCAACTTGTGATTATATCTGCTAAAGATAGAATGTTATTGTATCTGCTAAGCACATAGCTGTATCTGCTACAGGTACATAATGTGCCTGCTAAGCTCTGTACTTATTCTGGTCTCTGCTAAATAATGCAACTTGTCAGTGTATCTTGTGAACTATGCACGTTGTGATTGTAGGCCCTGTATGCTAAAACATGCACGTTGTTATTTATAGGCCATTTATGCTAAACCCAATCTATGTAAACCAAATGGTATATCAGGAAAATACCGCCTTGATGTGACGCTATGCATATTCGTGCCAACGTTTTGCCGATATTCTACGAGATTCTCTAATAAGTCAAAGACGAAAAGCAATTTGGCATTGATTGACGTTCAGTTCACGGAGACGAACAACTTACCAGCGGTCGGTCTTTTGATATATTCTACCGTCGGACAAAAGCAGACTTTTCGGCGGTAGTAAATCCTTTGAAGTTTACGCACAATCCTTATTTAGATACTGTTTTCTGTTTCTGTTCACGTGCCCCTGCTCCAGGGGCGCATATTTAAAGTTTCGCCCAGCTAGCCACCTGATTGGCTTACAGACATAGTCTGAAAATCGCATGGGATTTGTATAGCGTTAATGTCAGATATAATGTTCCGTGATAATAATCTGAGTTTACTGATATTGTGCTAAACCATGCATGTTGTTATTTTATCTTCCTAACCATGCACGTTGTTATTTTATCTCCCTAACCATGCACGTTGTTATTTTATCTCCCTAACCATGCACGTTGTTATTTTATCTCCCTAACCATGCACGTTGTTATTTTATCTTCCTAACCATGCACGTTGTTATTTTATCTCCTAACCATGCACGTTGTTATTTTATCTCCTAACCATGCACGTTGTTATTTTATCTCTAACCATGCGTTGTTATTTTATCTCCCCTAACCATGCACGTTGTTATTTTATCTCCCTAACCATGCACGTTGTTATTTTATCTCCCTAACCATGCACGTTGTTATTTTATCTTCCTAACCATGCACGTTGTTATTTTATCTCCCTAACCATGCACGTTGTTATTTTATCTCCCTAACCATGCACGTTGTTATTTTATCTCCCTAACCATGCACGTTGTTATTTTATCTCCCTAACCATGCACGTTGTTATTTTATCTCCCTAACCATGCACGTTGTTATTTTATCTTCCTAACCATGCACGTTATTATCGTGTGCAAGCCCTACCTGCTAAACCATTCACATTGTGATTGTAGGCCCTACATGCTAAAGCATCTGCAATGTTGATATACTTGTCATGTTTTCCAGTACATACTCTGTCTCCTGGCCACCATTGGATTCTCAATTGCATTCTTCATCAACGGAGCTCCGAATCATGTAAGTCTGTCTCAATTTAAAGGGATTTCTATGGAGGTGGTACTGCCAATATATTACAAAAATCTTTTTAATAATTATTTTACGACCTCTGCACTTTGGAATCCATCGTTGGAATCCTTTCTGGCAGTCCCATCATTTTTCAATTTCCGTCGACCTTGTCATTTTTTGTGAATTTAAAACTGATGATCGACAAATCAGTCACCTTTTCAGCTGTAATCAGCTAGGCAGTTTAGTTTTTGCACTGATTTTACAATTAATGTAAAATATGACACCTTCAAAAAAAGCGAATCTAATTTTTCAAAATCACCATATATGCCGTGATATTATGACTCAAGATGTCATACTTTAAATATATTTAAAAATCAGTGCTGAAAGGACCATGTATGTTTAGATGGGTAATTGACCCCAGAACAGGTGCGGTAGACGTGCCAAAAAAAAATCCTATATACAAGAAATTGTTCAGTTGGCATGAAGTACAATATTATATTTTATACTCAGAAAAGTTCAAAGGCGCTGAGTCTAATCATTCTCGAATAACAGGGCCGTGAAGTATAGTGCATTCGTGCAAAATCGCTAATTTTGAGACGAAAACACCTCATATTTCTTTCTATAAACAAATGAAGATAAACGATTAGCAGAACCAGCTTGATATGACATACTCGCTGTTCCAATATGTAGTCGTAGACCAAGTCTGGTTCTGGTTATCGTTTATCTTCATGTGTTTACAGAGAACAATAGGGATTGTTTTCACCTCAGAATCCACCATTTCGCACAAATGCACTACTTCACGGCCCTGTTACTCAAAACTGATGAGACTCAGTGCCTTGAAATTTTTCTGAGTACACAATACACTATTGTACTTCTTGCCAATTGAAAAATTTCTTGTGGTGGAAGTATTTAATTTTGATACTTCTGCATTGCACTTGATCTTGGGCCAGTTACCCATATAAAGATACACGGTCCTTTATACGAAACGCAAAAGACCGACGAATGTCCATTGCAAATGTTTTGATTCTGACTTTAACACTGAGTGTTAACAGTATCAAACTTGGGTATTTTGTCTGTGCGAAATACAGATTTGAGGAAGAATTGAAGAAATTATTTTTCGACATTACTAAAGCAGAAACCGAGGAAGTTTTCGTACACCATCTTACTACTCCTTTCTTCTGTGGATATGCATTATATTCCACAAGATGTCATTTGGGGTTGTATTTCGCTCACACACATGCCCAGATGGCCCCACCTAGAGGCTAACTTAAAATTTCCGTACAATAAGTTTCTGCACAATAGCATTAATGACTTAACGAATTCTTTGCAAATTCAGTGTAAGGATACCTTGTCACATTATGTCACTTGTTGTTTCAATTATGCCACTAGGTGGCGCCACCAGAGGGCCGAATAGGAATTTCATTTTTGGACAATTAAAGAACGACTTAACGGATTTTTTTCTTTCGAAATTTGATGTGTGCATATCATGCCACAAGATGTGGCTTGGGAAGGCGTCGCATCCACATACGCCCTTATGTGCTGGGACCAACTTGCAATTTCGTTTCCACGACAAAACAAATTAGAACTTTACTGGTTCTTTCTGGTATATTAATATATTTCTAGAAGATGCTGCTTGGTATTGCTTCCCATCCATGTGTATCCATGGGTGGTGCCACCTGTATGTCAAACTTCAATTTTCTTCTGCGGGGAATACAATTAGAACAACAGAACAGATTGTTTGTCAAATTTGGTATGTGGATATAAATGCAACAGTGTGTCGCATGGGATCGCTTCACGTCCACATTTTACGTCCAAAGGTGGCTAACTGGAAATTTCGTATATTTATAATAAAATTACAAAATTTAAAATAAAGTTCACCTGGGGGTCAACTGAAAAGATTAGCATCATTTCAAGCACTAATTGCACATATAGCTATTGCAGATAGTTTG